>JAXIVJ010001249.1:10000-140000 GCA_036785665.1 Chirona hameri
AACCGTAAAAACCAGCCGCACGCCACCGCGCTAATTAACAGAGATGACGCCACTAAATCACCAGATGGGATTTCCATGTCATAGCCAGTGGCGGCGGAAGGTATTTTCAGATGGGGGGGGGGGGGGCAAAGAAATCCAGGGCACTCCTTCGAGCAAAGCGCCCCCCCCCAACATTTTTTTTTCTCTCGCGAAATGATATTTCCTCGGATTTAGGCCACAATATTATACCAGTAAAACGCCTTTTGGGGCGATGACCGAGCGGGCGCGCTCTGGTAAAGTTAAAACAGATTTGAATAGGAAACGGTACAAGAGCACACATGCGCATTGACTGTGTCCCAATAATGAGTAACACATTCAATAGTTTTACCGTGGTTATACCCCAGTATGCATAGTTTTAGGAACGTTCAGCTGAATGGAGATGTAAAATGTAAATGGCGCTTCCCTTGGACAAACTACATAAAAACAATAACATGCATTAACTATTAACCCTCGCGCTACGGGGGGGGCCTGACAGGCCCCCCCTGAGGTTTTTCTTGAATAACTTTTTATACATGCAGTGCATCTTGCTGAAATTTTTGGTAGCTGAGTTTACAGCAATTATTCATAGACTGTAAACATTTATTTGAAATGGGTTGAGAAATTCGGGAAATAATGACGTTTTGATGACGTCATGTTGGGAAAAAATAGCAATATTTGAAAAAATCGTAGAAAATAGAGTTTTAAAGCAAATTGCAAACGCAATTCACCAAAGATACAAAATGGAATTCTCTTTAAAATGGCAATCTCAGATTGTCAAAATGTTGTTTTTTTACCCCTATTTTTTATGTGAAAAATCCCACAAAATCAAAATTTTCAATGATATTAGAAAAACCGGAATATATGTGAGAGAACTAAGTATGGACAATACCCATACCAAATTTTAAAGTAATATCTTCATTTTTGACTGAGTGATGGCTTCCTAGTGTAAGAAACTGATGACGTCATTTTTTTAATAACTTTGTTTTGGCATTTTTGGACAAGATACGAACAAATAATTACATTTTTTTTTGTATTTCTGAGCCAAAACTGGTCTAGGAACATGCCTTTTTATTTACATTAATCAATTTCTAATTTTGAGGTTTTCTGAAGAGCAAAATCGCTGTTCTGGACGTGGTAAATCCGAGGTCTTTCACTTGACCTGGAAGGTCATCCGTTGACCTGAAACCTAAAAATCGCATACTGTTAGATTCCTCTCATGACAGGCAACATGCTAGTACTCACCGCATTGTTTCTAAGTTGCTTGGTTTGGAAGTTAACAGGGGGGGGGGCTGTCAGGCCCCCCCGTAGGGCGAAGGTGAAAAAAGCTCCCGTAGGGCGAGGGTTAAAGTGAAATATTCACCTTTTTACTTATTTATTTGCATTTTTAGGTGACACATGTATGGTTTCAAATTGATCGTGCCTCAATTTAAAAGTGAAATAACAACTTTGTATATTTAAAAAACTAAATTATGGGGGAAAAAATATGTACTGACATATGGTGACGAACAGTACCTATGATCCCTCACTATCTCTTATTTGAATGTTATTTGTAAACAAGTCATAGGGCCAGCAATGAAGTAAGTGCTCCAAAAAGGGTGACAATGTCCCTGATTGGTCAATGAAACAAATCTCATACACTAAATACGTCGCCGGCCTCGGCCAAGTTAATCTGCGGAACGCATCACGGTTTTCTGAGACGTTTATTGATTGATTATGGGTAAACGGTTTATATAAATGTTTCATGTGTGCATTGTAATATATTAAATACCTGTTTGTAGAAAATTGATGGGAAAAACATGAGAGAAAAAAAATATAAATCGTAAATAGTAAATAGTTCGCCGTCCAGGGCCAAGCTAAACTGCCGATTTAAATGCACTTTTCAAATGCTTGTTGATTATTCATAGAAGTTTGGTACATATTCGCAAAAGACAGAGTGCATGCAACGATACTATACTCGTATGCCTTCATGATAAATCACAATGCGTAGGCAGGCTAATTTTCGCTCGGACAGTGAATTTGTTACCAAGTACTTGTGAGTACCGACCGTTATAAGCGTGGAACGCTTATCAACTTTAACTTGAAATATCTTTCAGTAGGAATGTTTATACGCAAAATGTGATCAATTTGCAATATATTTTGGTGTAGTCTGTCGATTTCAAGTGATAACTCCATTTTTGTGGGAAAAGGTGAATATTTCCCTTTAAATTGTTCATGCTCTCCTTTCTCGAATCCACCAAAAGGGAGTATATTTTACAAAATTTTAATTACAAAATTGTAATTAAAAAATTTTAATTACAAAATTTTAATTAAAAAAAAATAATTACAAAATTTTAATTACAAAATTGTAATTACAAAATTTGAATTACAAAATTTTAATTACACAATTTTAATTACAAAATAAATATAACATAATCGAAACTGACCTAAACTTTACAGCAATTACGGCCGCAGGGACCCACGTTTAGAACGCTCCACTACTCGCATTCGCTCGCTGCGACCTACCGGAGGGGGGGGGGGGGGGGCTGTCGCCACCCCCAGACCCCAGACCATCTCGTAGACAAAACCTAACCCTACAACGTAAATAAGTTGTCCAATGTATTTACGCGGCCCCTCCCCTTGCAATTGTCAAAAATAAAAGCATTCCAACAACACATGCGAACGCTGAAAAAAAGAGTTCAAACGAGAGAAGAAGAAGAAACGTTCCAACGGATCCACGTACGAACGCTTCCAAATGCGGCCCATAGGTCCCGCCCCTTGCATTGTCAAAATATACGGAGAAAAGCTGTTCCAACTACATGAACCAACTACGAAGGATGCAAAAAAGGTTATAACGAAACTGTTCCAACGGATCCAAAAAAACATACGGAGAAAAAACGTTCCAACAACACGTACAAATGCTGAGAGAAAAAAAAACGTTCTAACAAACCGTTCCAACGGATCCAAATCTTGCATTTTTCACAAAGCGCTTGTAACATGTTATATGGTTCACCCTGGCTTTGAAATATGGATGCGTGAAACGTCACAGAAAATTTGAAGTAGGACATAAACAATTGTTTCATAAACTGGATAAAATCGGATGCAACTTTAACTTCGCATAGATATACACGACCGTTTTGTCTAACGAAAGGAAATGTTTTCTTGCCTTGCCGATCATTAAATAGTATATTTGGTTATATAAAGATCCGCCAGGGTTTCAATCGACCTTGCTTCTACCTAACGATTTACAAGTCTGCTAAATTATGATCTGTTGAAGTATACGCTTTTGTGTATCAAATATAAACGTTTGTCATATTTCTTCATCCAAATTAGCCATGTGTTTTAGTCAACGGATACTATTTCCTTTCAAATCCATGTAAGATGAGACCTTGAAATACAGGCGGCCAGAGCGCCCCTCAGGCGGCCAAAGAGTCCCCTCAGGTGGCCAAAGAGGCCCCTCAGGCAGACAGAGCGCCCCCTTTCAGGCGGCCAGAGCACTCCCACTCGGTCAGCCAGAGCGCCCCCTTTCAGGCAGCCAGAGCACCCCCTCCCAGGCGGCCTGAGCCTCTCAGGTGGGCAGAGCGCCCCCTCTCAGACGGCCAGAACGCCCCCTCTCAGGTCACTGCCAAACACAAAGCGCCCCTCGGCTGAGTTGGGGGGGGGGGGGCTCTCCCCTTTCCGCCGCCACTGGTCATAGCATAGATATGTCCCCAGGGGGAGCCGTTTCTGGTACTAGGATTTGTTGCAGTCCCAAGAGGACCAGTGGCCAGTGATCTGCAATGGCCCTCCACCGCACCCCACTCTGCCGCACCCCAGGCAGAGGTGCGGCGGTTCATTTGTTATTGGACTTTAAAGCATAATAGTCAGGACTTTAAAGTGCTCATTTAAAGCATAATAGTCAGGACTTTAAGTGCTCATTTAAAGCATAATAGTCAGTATTTTCCTGTTCGGTCTGAACAGAGGCTCGTTAACGTGACTCTGGTGAGTCCATCGCCCCACATTATCACGTTTCTTATCCTTCTCAGTAAATAGTGCAGGCTGAAAAAACGTCGGTAACAGGTCATTTTATAACCAAAAAGGATGAGCATGACAGCAACATTAATGATAAATCCACACAATGGCAAAAAAGAAAGTCTTAAGCACTAAAACTCACTACTGTGTTAATATTTTTGTTGAGTAACTTGACACAACGCTATGTAAACGCACATGAGCAGAATCCAGTCCAGGCAACGCTTTGCACTTTGCAAGGCGCGTCAGAGATCCCCTATTATGGAGGATTTAGTGGCATCCTCTTTAAATCAGCGATGCTTTTATTGATCATTCAGTGGCGAATTCTTTTCACTACTTCCATCAGTCACAAGTGACGCGAACACCGTCAGCGAGAGGAATCCGCCAATTACAGCGACCTTGGTCAATTGCATTGTAGCAGGGGCGTCGCCATCGGTGGTGGTGAGGAAGGGGGGGGGGGGGGGTGCTGGGGGGCCCGGCCCCCATATTAGCAGAATTTCAATATTAGCCCTTTGGGAGTGGGGGGGGGGGGGGCAAAGGCCTGGCTGACCTTCCAAACAACTAGATGGCCCCCCCACTCAAAATTTTGTGGCGACGCCCCCGCTTTTTGCATTAATCGGAACCCGTCGATGAACTGCGGTGGACATGTCGGCAAGCATCGCCACCAAGGATAACGTCAAATCCACGGGGTAAGTTTCGCAATTGTAAGTTCCACATTTTTTGCTGAAGGTGCTGGCAGACTGGTATTGATTCAGCCTTTTGGGAACGATTCAATCATGATTCATTTTGGAATCTGAATGATTCAAACACCGTTCGATTCACGGATACAATTTTGAGAATTGATTATTTCCGATTCAAAGAATCAAAACAAAGATTTTAATCGATAAACGTTTGATTCAACATTGCAATATATGTGGTGAATTTGTCAAATAATTAAAAAGGAAACATACATATATATATGATCATTAAAACATTGTTACAGCAATACTATTTCAGTATAAATGAATGTAGCCACTGGGACTGCATGCATTTGCACAATTTACCAGTGTACTTCAATCATTAAGAATCGTTAAATAATTTGATTCAATCAGCCTTGATTTGATGCGGGTTTTGATTCAATCACGATTCATGAATCAGAATATCTGGTGGTGAATCTAGTATTTTTTTATTCAAGGAATTTTGATTGAACGATTCCAATCGATTCAATCAGAGTCGAATCAATAACCAGTCTGGGTGCTGGTAAATACTCTAACAGGAATAGCGGCCACCAAGACAGATTCAAAGGGATTTCAACCTGCTCTATATGGCTGTTATTTCTACTTCAAATCTGAACTAAGGTTACATATTATCATAAGTATCCCACCAACCAATAGCAATATATGAGGCCTGCCATGGAGATGTCCAGTCTGCCAAGGGTGGGGGGGGGGGGGGGGGTCAGATATGTCCGGTCAGCTTCGCAGACCGACCACCCGAACTGGAGTGTTTTCACGGACAGAGATCAGCCGGCTGGCCTGCAGACTGGCGTAGCCGAGACAAAACAGGCCACGACGATCGAACGCTGGTGACGTCGGTGACGACGATCGAACGCTGGTGACGTCAGTGACGACGATCGAACGCTAATGACGTCGGGGATGTCAGGCGGACCTCAGAAAGAGGATTACACTGAAACTGTCGAGACGAATTCAATACAACATTTTTGAGAAAGTAAATCCGTCAATCTGCGGAACATGGTGCGCAAAATAGCAGATGTTTTCGAGAAAAAAACGTCGGGAAGCTCATGCCCAGAAGGATATCGATAAAACGGCTTCAGCCTACTGTCACACATACAGGAATTCCAATTTGTGCATATTTGTTTCTTTTATCTTATGAGGCCACGGAAACATCCTTTGATATTCATTTCCAACGGGCTATTGACATTCGAATGACGTCAATCGTTATTTTGGTGTTATTGTTTTAATTATTTTCAATTTGTTTAAATAAAGCATATTACACGCGCAAGCACATTGGTCATCTGACTCGAAGTGAAAGTTGATTGTGGCTGCAGACTCTTATTCGGATTATAATGCCACTGCCGAATCGCAGGCTGCTCACAAGCACATGTACTCGAGCATTTGTTCTCTCCGTGTCTTTGTATTCCCATCACCATCCAGTTGTGTTTGAGAACCTCCCATCAGGCACGTAGCTAGGATTTCGTCCAGGAGGAGGGGGGGGGGGGGGGGGGCGCTTCGAAAGGGCCCCCTTCCCCAGCGTTGAAAGGGCCCGTTCCAAACCGTTGAAAGGACCAAACAAAACGGATGAAAAGGCATGTTATAAGGATGGAAAATGCAGTATGACAGGTATGGCATGGGCCATACCAACTTTTAGGAGCTGGAGTTAGCAAACTGACATCAACTTTGGAACCAGCGACACCAATTTGGAATCAGCTATACCAACTTGGAATATTTGTTAAGCTCAAGACCTGGAACTCTTAAACAAATTGCGCCACGGAGCGGCGCGAAAATGTTGCGTCTTATGCCCTGCACTGACAGACATCGGAGACTTGAGAGTTCTCAGAGACGATACAGGGGTCGATTTAGTCTCTGCAGAGAGCCACATTTTACGAGAACTTTCGAAAGGGTCTTTTGGTCTCAAGATTATCTTTATTTTCAAGGTTCTCAGCGTGAACTATTTAGTCTTGCTTGAGAATGCCTGAAAAACGTCTCGGCGCCGGCTGGGATTGAACCGGGGACCCTTCACATGTTAAGCAAGCGCTCTAACACTCAGCTACGGCGTGGCTTATACCAGAACAAGCAAAAAGACGGTACCAACCAAGGCAATTGCTGGGTGAGGTTGATACTTACCGACTTTCCGTGTATTAATATTGTTTGGTTAACAAATGATGGTATGAAAGTAATATTTACAAATCAAAACGATCGAAAAAATAATAGTTGTTCGGTATTTACTTTAATAAAAGTCGGTTTCCGTCGTTGCGATTACAGCGACACCTGCAGTGTTATGGTGGCGCCATCTGCATGGAATGAATTCAATTTCAGGATTCTCACAGGAGATCATCCACTGTTCTCAACAGGTGACTGCTAAAACATCCCGCGGGTTCGATCCTCGATCGCGACAGACTTTTCTAATTCGTTGACTGCCTGATGGTCTCAGAGACATAACATTGTCAGCTGGAGACATATTTACTCTCAACAACCAACGCGGAGACCATGTAGATGTATCAGGCGAGACCATCCACTGAAAGGTCTCGAAAAGGAAACCGTGCAGGTTTCTCAGGGAAGAGCATTCAGCAAAAGTTCTCAAGTGTTTCTGAGTGTGGATATGCTTTCTCATCAATGCGTCGCATTGCGTATAGTGCGGACCTCTAGAAATGTTATTGTGCGTTTAAAAGTGCGGTAAAAAAGTGTTAAAGTGAACTATTTTGCCCAATTATATAGGAAAGTAGCAACATAACACATAAATGCGCCGAGAAACGGGGCGATTTTTTTTGCTAACCTGCATATGCATATAACCTGTTAAATTGCGCCGCGGAGCGTCGCAAAATTTTGAGTTTTATTCCCCGGACAACTGCATTCTTACTGTTGAAAGGCCCAGGGTCCCTTCAGATCATCTAGGGACCCCCTCCGGCCTTTTCAACATCCTTCCGACCTGTTCAAGGATCTCATCTGGGATCCGCGAAAAGACATGTGGAGTGGGTGATATATATTAAATACAAAGAGGGTAAATACAAGTGATATATATTAAATACTCTACAAGAAAAATCAAAATCGGAGCTTTCGGGTATATTGTAACACCCTGACGAAGGATGTTACAATATACCCGAAAGCTCCTCTTTTAATATTTTTCTTGTGGAGTAAGTCCTTTGTATTTAATCTTCATCTGGGATCTCTACGTGCTTTTGGCCCTCCACTCCTCTGACCTTCCAAAAAGCCCCTCTTGTGTGTCAAGAGGCCCATTCGGCCTGTTCAGAGGTCCTTCCGACCTGGCCAGGGACTGCACTGGCTGCTTTGTCGCTCTGCCGACATGCGCAGGGGCCCTCCAACCTGCCCAGGGGCCCCTCCAGTCTGGCTAGGAACTCATCCGGCATGTTCAAGAGCCCTTCCGACCAGCCCAGGGACCCTTTCGGTCTAGTTAGGGGCCCCTCTGACTTGCACAGGAGCCCCTCCGATCTGCCTAGCGACTCTTCTGGTCGGACTACGCTGGCTGGTTTGTTGCCCTGCCGACATGCTCAAGGGGCCCTCCGACCTGCCCTGGGGCCCCTCCGTGCTGGCTAGGAGCAAATTCGGCATGTTCAGGGACCCTCCTTACCCGCCCAGGGGTCCTTTCGGCCTGGTCAGGGCCTCTCCGATCTGTACAGGGGGGGGGGGGGGGCTCTTTGAACTTTCCAGGAGCCCTCTGGTCTCTCCAGGAGCCCTCCAGCCTTCTAAGGGGCCCTTGCGACCTGGTAAGGGACTGTGCTGGTTGCTTTGTCGCCTTTGTGGCATGCTCTGAGGCAGTGTTCGTCACGGGTCCACCAACCCCCAGCCCGGCCCGGCCCAGGCCCATGAACACCAAGCCCAGGCCTAGACCAGGCCCGGCCAAATTCATAATATTGAGGCCCAGGCCCGGTCCGGCCCGTTCAGATTAAGCATATCATTATTTTCACAAAATTTGCAATCATTATCCTAGCATATTTACTTGTATAATATAAATGTGAAACAATGAACCAACTATGCTAACCAACAAAACAAAAAGCCACAGCCACAGCAACAATGTGTTGCAGTGTTACTGTGTAAGTGAACTGCTGGTTAAAATATTATTGAGCTCTGACCTGAGCTTGTGCGACGTACTTAAAAATTGTCAGGCCCAGGCCCATCCAGAGCCCAGTGATTTTCTTAAAGATGAGGCCCGGCCCAGGCCCAGCCCCAGCCCATGGCCCAGGTTTAAGAGGTCTGAAACGTATTTTCAAGACTTGATCGTGCCTAATGCCTGGCTGAGATGGCCCTATGCCAGTCTGAGTGGGCCCTCTCAATCTGAATGGGCTCTATGTCGACCTGGGGAGGGCCTTAATTCGATAAGACAGGACCCTCAGCGTCTTTGAGAGGACCATCAGTCGACCTGACGGAGCTCGCCGCCGGTCTGAGGGGCCTTGCTGGGTCCTCCAAAGTCTTCTACTGTTGGGCAAAATGAGCAATTGCCCTCCCCAAACGAAAAATCGAATCGGTATGCAAATGTATGTTTTTCCCCTCCCAAAAATCACGACTTGAAAATCTCTTTACTTTCTCCCGCTCAACAACTTCTCGCTGACGCCCCCCCCCCCCCCCGGTCAACTATTCCCTGTCCCCCCCTCAACACCGCTAGTTTTGCCACTACTCCGGGGCCCCTTGTATTGTGGGGTCCTGTCGCTGGTGGGCCCCTTCCATACTGGACCCCCCCCCCCCAGAATCAAAAAGAGATCTCCAGCCCTGGTGGTTAGGGATCTCTCAGCCGCCACTTTCCCACAAGTCAGGGGTGGGGTGCTTCTGCACTTGCGCCCGTGTGTACCACGTATTTGTATCTCAGAAACTACTTCCCTGATCGAGTTGAAATTCACCATACACCGTTCGCCTCTTTGCGTTCGCTCGTTCAGCGCCAACTACGGCGCCTTACTGGTTCGGTAAAAAAGTTATGGAAGAAAAATGACGACTGACCTCAGGGTGAATAGATTTTACCTCGTGAAGGCCACAGGATAACAATACCACATGGATCTTTGCATTGGCGGATCCATAACGGGTGGTTTGAGGGGGGGGGGGGGGGTAATTCCAAAAAGTCTCACACAATGCCGAAAACGCATCGGATTTGGCTTGCTTATGCATTGATAGCTGATTTAAAGCTAACTTTCATTAGTAAAAGTTGCTTTGCTTTTCTTCTATATCAAGAAATATGTCAATCTTGCGCCGATTTCAGGCGGTTTGGGGGAGGGCAATTGCCTATTTTCCCCAACCGTAGATCCACCACTGGATCTTTATATTTTGCAAAAGATGCCAGACTCTGGTGAAAATTGGGCAAATTTAACCATTTCCTGTGGATTTATATGCATTTTCATGTTTCCCCAATGACTTATAATTGAGAGGTCACAAAATAGACCTCCCTTAGGTCACCGATATAAAAAATCATCCGAAATAGCAGAATTGTAGGTGTTATCGACTTTATTCAATCCTGTGAGTATCTATCTGATCGGTCAAACAATGTGGCTGCGGCACGACCTTACATTTTTTGGAGGTGGGATCACCAGACTTAACCCGCGCACTGCCGGGGGCTTTGCGCCGAACACGAACTGCAGGGGGGGGGGAATCACCCCCCTGAGATCTCGAAAGCTACGCTACGTAGCGAGAAGCAGAAGACGGCATTTGATAGCTTCATACATGTTCTATCGAAAGTATTTCAGTATTGTTTTAGGTCAGGTCAAAATTGAGGTCACCAGAGGTCATCAAAGGTCAAATTTTCCAGTTTTTCCTGTTTTAGGACATCGCTCCAGAAATTCCCATATATCTCAGAAACTATGCTAGTTAGAAACAAACCGAAAAAAGCAAACGCCAGCCAGTGAAATTTGCAAGCGCTTAGATGTCCTCAAATTTGATCTGCGGTCAATATTTGAGGCTCCAGAGGTAAACAAATAAAATAAAGTTTTTTGCTAAATCGTTTTTCGCTATTAACTTTTTATATAATAAAGATAGCGAAAAACTGTTTACGTCATTGTGTTTATCTTGTCAAGGCACTTTGAATGATATACATGGTGACCTTGTTAAGTTAACTTAAACAATTGACCTCAGGTCAAGGTCAAGTGGTGACCCAAGTAGGGCATGTTGCATATGAAAAGACGTGTCTCGACGAGACAAACACATTGATGTCTGTTTTACTTCTCTATCTTCATTATGTCGGGAGTTATTGACAAAAAAAGTGATGGTGACCTCGCATGACCTTAAATGACCCAATAGGGGTCACTGAACAAAACTTACACTTGGATCATCAAGAATATCCTATAATAACATGATCCAGAAGTAATTCGACTAACATCATGCATATCCTTAGCATTTGTATATTTCCCCATTTACTTATTATGGGGAGGTTACGAAATTGACCTGACCTTAGGTCACCGATATCAAAATTCCGAGATAAGCGAATTGTAAGTACGTATGTCCTCATGACATGCTGTAAGTTTCAAACTGATCGGTGAAAAACTCTGGCTTTGGCACAACTGCAAACATTTTTGGAGGTGGGGTCACTTGATCTGGTCTGGTGATCTGACCTGAGATGACCCGAGTTTTTTTCTCTTCAAAGTGTGCGCAATTGATGTCCTGACAGGTGTGAGAAAACCCGGCGGCGCTGCGCACCGCCGTTTGTTTCGCTATCTTTGAAAAACCTGAGGGGGGGGGGGGGGCGGATATCACCCCCCCCCCCCCGTGCAGTGCGCGGGTTAAACTTAAGGGGGGAGGGTATCCGCCCCCACTGGCGAATCCAGGGGGCGGACATCAGTGGCAAATGCTCCCCCAACAGGAATCTGGGGGGGGGGGGGGGGCATGCAATACAAGTATGCCCCCCCCCCATGCGTGTTCCCTGCACTGAACGTGAAAAACAATGATCTTAGGAGAAAACTTCATGAACACGGAAGTTTTTGTTCTTCTCTCAAGTGATTGAATTTGAAGTCTGTATGTATCACTTGTTTTCAATGATAGGCAAAACAGCGCACCTGATGCAATTCAAGCAGCCCCGGTGACACGCATCCCGCTGGGGGGCAGAATCTGCCCCCTCCCATATTTTCTCAATAACTTTAGAACTGTGATAGATATCAACGTGAAACTTTCAGTACCTTATTCTGCATCACTCTTCTCACTCAATTCCAATTAAATGGATGTAGTATTTGGGGAAATAATGACGTTTTAATGACGCCATGTCATGCCATTTTTGTTGGAAAACAATACATGTTTGAAAAATCGTAAACAATAGAGTTTCAAAGCAAATTGCAAATAAAAAAAACGTCAAAAGAAAGGAAATGACATTCTTTTCCAAATGAATATCTCGGATTTGTGATGTTTGGGTTTTTTAGGCCATTTGTTTCCGGAAAAATGTACATAAAATCATTTTTTTGTGTGAATTCAAAAAGTGAATTTCTTAAGCTCGAATACCAAAATAAGGTGACCGGCCCAAATCCAAGGAGGAAAAAATGGGTGGGTACCTTTTGCCACACAAAGATGCCCCAAAAAATGAAGGTACCTTTTTGCCCCCCCCCCGTGGTTTCCCTTAAAATAGGCCCTGTGGCAGCCTATATAGGCAAGTGGGTAGTGGCGGGTAGTGGAAGGGGGTTTGCGGGGCGGGGTTGCGGGGTAGTCACATGCTTGAAAAGTGGCAGCTCTAGTTCATAACTATCCTTAAGCACATCACACTCCTCACACAGCACAGCACGGCAGTCTCCAGGACCATTCCAGCGCGATACTACAGACCATTCCAGACCAAGACCATTCCAGCGCGATAATACAGACCATTCCAGACCAAGACCATTGCAGCGCGATACTACAGACCATTCTAGACCAAGACCATTCCAGCGCGATACTACAGACCACGTCCTGCGAAACAACTCTTTATACTGTAACTTCGCCGTTGTTCATTGACTGCCAGCTGAAACGAGCGGGCCGAAACGGGCTAATCCTTACCTAATGACGGGATAATCCTTACCTAATAACGGGCTAATTCTTACCTAATAACGGGTTAATCTATATTATTATTTGATAAGCGTCTGTCTGTTGTCTGTCTGTCTATCTGTCAGTCTATCTGTCAGTCTATCTGTCAGTCTATCTGTCAGTCTATCTGTCAGTCTATCTGTCAGTCTATCTGTCAGTCTATCTGTCTGTCTATCTGTCTGTCTATCTGTCTGTCTATCTGTCTGTCTATCTGTCTGTCTATCTGTCTGTCTATCTGTCTGTCTATCTGTCAGTCTATCTGTCAGTCTATCTGTCAGTCTATCTGTCTGTCTATCTGTCAGTCTATCTGTCGGTCTATCTGTCAGTCTATCTGTCAGTCTATCTGTCAGTCTATCTGTCAGTCTATCTGTCAGTCTATCTGTCTGTCTATCTGTCAGTCTATCTGCCAGTCTATCTGTCAGTCTATCTGTCAGTCTATCTGTCGGTCTATCTGTCGGTCTATCTGTCAGTCTATCTGTCAGTCTATCTGTCTGTCTATCTGTCTGTCTATCTGTCTGTCTATCTGTCTGTCTATCTGTCTGTCTATCTGTCTGTCTATCTGTCTGTCTATCTGTCTGTCTATCTGTCTGTCTATCTGTCTGTCTATCTGTCTGTCTATCTGTCTGTCTGTCTATCTGTCTGTCTATCTGTCTGTCTATCTGTCTGTCTATATGTCTGTCTATATGTCTGTCTATCTGTCTGTCTATCTGTCTGTCTATCTGTCTGTCTATCTGTCTATCTGTCTGTCTGTCTGTCTGTCTATCCGGCACCGCTCAGTTTATTCAGTTTAAAAGTCCCAGTGAATTCACGTGCTGAATTGGCGCGGATACCTCCATCCCGGAGATGCCAGCTAGCTATGCATAGCACATAGGACATATGTGGGAGATGCGATGTCACCGACGCACCGGAGTTGTTGGGGCGGTGATCCCTTGACGGGTAATAGGTAATTATGTCCTATGCAGTTCCAGTTCCAGTCCAGTTAATTAACGTGCTGAATTGGTGCGGGTACCTCCATCCCGGAGATGCCAGCTAATCGTCCAGCGGAGCGGACGGAATAGCACTAGGCCTTACCAAATGAGAGGATAAACATACGGGGCGGGGTGAGAGTCTTGCTAAAAGCAGCTGCTTCTCTGCCAAGTGTTGTAGATTAATCAATGGCTATAAGATTGGGGTAGTGCTGACGGCAGAGCCTGATAAAACCATTAGCTAGCTCTAGTGTCGTACCGCAGTGCCCCCGAAAGGTCCGGGAGCCGTCTCCTGCGACCCCAGCCGCCACACTGGAGAGGGCGTAGCTTTGATAGTTGATACCGTCGGACAATCACCGAGAAAGAGATACCCTCTGCTCTGAGACCGATCTACACGGATGAGGAAAGTTACACCCTGCGTCCGACGCTGGCACATGGTCAGCTTGGCCGCCTTCCCACTATATCGTTCACGCGCCACCTGTTCATGGCCAACCTGACAGCACGTATTCACTGGCGGATCCAGCCTCCCAATAGGGGGGGGGGGAGGGCTAATTTCACTGTGGGCCTTCCGGGCCCCAGGAGCCTCCATATGGCCTAAAAGGTACACCCATTTTTCCCTTTGCGGACTTGGATTATTTTTTCCCGCTATCCTATTCTTACATGTAAGGACGTGTCAATTAAGTGCAAAAATAAAATTGATAATATTTGTCTCCAAATATCTCAAATTTTGTCATTTTACATGCTATTTTATATACAAATGAGTTATTCGCTAAATACCTTTTTACTGAATAAAGCTAGAAGGGCACGGTCAACGTCATTTTGTTGTTATCATCAAGACGCGTTGAATGCTGTGCAGCATGACTTCTTTATGACATTTGATGACCTTGATCTAAGGCCAAGGTCACGGGGTAATGTCACCATTCAAAAGTTGACCTACACGGCGATGTTATATATCTTTGAGCTTGTCTTGAAGATAGGAATTCATTGGTATTAAAATAATTGCGCGATCGTTGATGATTATAAAGCAAACTGAGACATCTTCGGGCTTTCTTTACACCGAGAAGGAAGTTATGAAGTTGCTATTCGACATTCAAATTAAAATGAATTTAAATGTTGTCGATCAGGCGTTATTTAAGCACAATTAAATTCCTCGCAACAAGACAAGTTTTAAGATGTATAACATCGCCACATAGGCCACAATTGGAAACCTAACCTTGAACCTTGACATTGACCTTAGGTCAAAATCACCAAATGTTAGAAAGAGATCATACTGCATATCATTCAACGCGTCTTGACGAAAGAAAAAAATGTGTCCATTTTACCTTTTTATCTTTATTCAGTGAACAGTTATTGGAGAATAACATCTTTCACAAAAAGAACATAAAATTACCAAATTTAGTATATTTGAAGACAAATAACCATCATTTTAATTGTTCTGTTTGACCGACCCTTCTTTACAGTTAACAATAATAAAGTCAAAATGGGAAATACCTTTGGCTTGGGTATAACACAAAATCGAAATTTCAAAAAAAAAAATACTAACTTTGAAATTAAAGGTCAAGGTCATCAAATGTCAGAAAGAGGTTATGCTGCAGAGCATTCAACTCGTCTTGATGAGAACAGCAAAGTGACGTTTACCGTACCATTCTAGTTTTATTCAGTCAAAAGTTATTAGCGAATAACATTTAATAAAGAAATAAAAAAATAGCATGTAAAATGACAAAATTTGAGATATTTGCAGGCAAATATCCCTCATTTTTTTCTTCACTTAATTGACACGTCCTTACACGTAAGAATAGCATAGCGAAAAATTAGAAACACGTTTGAGAAAAGGTATCCAAAAAAGTTGTAAAATTTCGAAAACGTACTAAATTTGGAAATTTTCGCAAATTAAAAACAAATCAACATCACCATGTTATAAAAAAACTATTGCCATTCTAATGACATATAATACATCTATATTGCTTCATAAATTCCACGTCATATGGGCTGACAAAGATTGGCCTGCACCATGACCTTATAAAAACGCCCGAGGAAATATCTCCTGAACCACTGCTTGCTGCAATACAACTTGCACATCTCACTTTATTGCCCCAGGTTACCCCTTATACCAATTTTGGCCATAATCGGTGACATGACGGTGTCATTTTGCACTTTGTTTTTGTCGATTTGTCGTGGAATGCCCCAGCTACAAAAAGAAGAACATTGGGATTTTTAACTGAACCTAATTACGCTACTTAATACTAGTAGACGTATTCCACACAATATTTATATTACTATTTTATAAGCATCTGTCTGTCTGTCTGTCTACCTGTCTGTCTATTTGTCTGTCTACCCGGCACCGCTCAGTTTATTCAGTTTAAACATCCCAGTTAATTCACGTGCTGAATTGGTGCGGATACCTCCATCCCGGAGATGACCGCTAGTTATGCGTAGGACATACTAGTGCTAATCCGTCCGCTCCGCTGGACGATTAGCTGGCATCTCCGGGATGGAGGTATCCGCACCAATTCAGCACGTTCATTAACTGGATTGGAACTGGAACTGTATAGTACATAATTACCTATTACCCGTCAAGGAATCACCGCCCCACCAACTCCGGTGCGTCGGTGACTTATCCCATCTCCCACATATGTCCCATGCTGGCATGCTAGCTGGCATCTCCGGGATGGAGGTATCCGCACCAATTCAGCACGTGAATTAACTGGGACTTTAAAACTGAACGGTGCCGGATAGACAGACAGATAGCAGACATATAGACAGACAGACAGACCAGAGGCGGATCCAGGGGGGGGGGGCGTAGGGGCTGAAGCCCCCTGCCTTAGAAAACGGCGCCATTTTTGTATAGGATTTGCCGGCACCGAAGGCACCGTAGCGTTTTCGGGAGGCCACCAGAGCGCCCTTGCGTCTACCAACAGCATCGTAGCACTCTTGGAAGGCACCCTGGCACCCTCAGAAGACATCTTGCCGCCCTCAAAACGCATTATGCCGCCCTCGGAAGGTACATCGCCGCCCTCGGAAGGCATTATGCCGCCCTCGGAAGGCACCATGCCGCCCCCGTCACCGAGGAAATATGCCGCCCTCAGGCCTGAAGCCCCCTGCCTTAGAAAATCCTGGATCCGCCCCTGAGACAGACAGACGCTTATCAAATAGTAATATAGATGTGTGAGATGGGATAAGTCACCGACGCACCGGAGTTGTTGGGGCGGTGATCCTTTGACGGGTAATAGGTAATTATGTCCTATGCAGTTCCAGTTCCAGTCCAGTTAATTAACGTGCTGAATTGGTGCGGATCCCGGAGATGCCATTGCCAGCTAATCGTCCAGCGGAGCGGACAGGTTAGCACTAGTAGTTACCTATGTAAGGAAATTAACTCACACGCTCCTCTGCCACCCATCAGGCAGCAGAAGACCAAAGGCTGCAACGCTGCGTGTAAAACTATAACTTACGTTGGTTGTGAATCACTCCAAAATAGCGTCAGACGCGGCGCCACTGTTCCTATCCCTACTGCTACCAAAATGCTAGCAAATAGAGGAAACACGAATAAGGCAAACAAATATATTTCTTTCGCAAGAAGTAATTTTTCCGCAGGCAGTACCCATTTTTCTTCATCGTCAGTTTCAGCGAATTTTGAGGGGGGATAATTTCTATTGCCGCCCCTGTCGAGCTTGGGATGGGGGGGGGGTTGCCCCTGCCGCCCCCCCCCCCCTGGATCCGCCAGTAGACGTATTAACCCTCGCCCTACGGAGGGGGGCCTGACAGGTCCCCCCTGAGGTTTTTCTTGAATAGCGTTTTACACATACAGCGCATCTTGCTAAAACAAATGGTAGCTGAGTTTACAACAATTATACGTATGCTATACAAATTTAATTGAAATTGGTTAAGTTATAATGTGGGAGATAATCATGTTTTGATGACGTCATGTTGGTGGAAAAACGATAAATATTTGACAAATCGTAGAAAACAAAGTCTTAAAGGCAATTGTAAACCCAATTCACCAAAGAAATAAAATTGAATTTTCTTTAAAATGGCAATCTCGGATTTTCAAAATTTTGGGTTTTTGATTCCTAAAAAAACTTTTTTTTTATTCCTCACAAAATCAACATTTTCAAAGATGTTAAAAAACGGAATATATGTGAGAGAACTGAGTATGGACAATACCCATACCAAATTTAAAAGCAATATCTTCATTTTTGACTGAGTGATGGCTCCCTAAGTACAAGAAACTGCTGGCGTCATTTTTTATTTATTTTTTTGACTTTTTTTGACAAGATACGAACACATAATTACCTTTTCTGTATTTCTGAGCTAAAACTGGTCTAGGAACATGCCTTTTTATTTACATTTATCAATTTCTAATTTTGAGGTTTTCTGAAGAGTAAAATCGCTGTTCTGGACGTGGTAAATCCGAGGTCATTCACTTGTCCTGGAAGGTCACCCGTTGACCTGAAACCTATAAAATGCATACTGTTATATTCCTCTCATGACAGGCAACATGCTGGTTCTTACCGCATTGCTCTAAATTGCTTGGTTTGGAAGTTAACTGGGAGTCTGTCAGACCCCCCCCCCCCCCCGTAGGGCGAAGGTGAAAAAAGCTCCCGTAGGGCGAGGGTTAATGCGGAGTGGAAACCTTCAGCGACATGGGAGATTGGGAGATGGCGTTACTAACGAAGATAGGAAATTACATCAGAAATTATGACATTTTAATGTAGTATATATAGCAGCTCGAGAATCCTAAGATGAAAAGTTTTAGCAGAGTGGCCACTTCCTTTCAACTAGCGAATTTCTCGCTGTACATCGTGAATTGTAATAAGGTATCGTGAACGTTAAAGCAAGTTGCAAGACACATAGACAAAACTCACCAAGACAGTCATTTTGCTTTGATCGTGTTTACCACCCAACTCTTTCACAGTTGCTTTAGATGCATAAATGATAAGCCAACACCAGTAGATATAACGGCTCCAATAAGAACGAGCAATGCATATTCATACAAGATCCCGATGTAATATTTGTATTCAATAAATACTTTCTTTATAAACACGTTAAAATGTAGTGGCTTGCTGCAATGAAGTAGATCTAAAACTGATAAAAATGCTACGTGTATTCTGTTTCCTGCCACTTGACCACGAACATTCAGTCGGCTGGTGGAAATCTGTACGTTAAACTTAACGGACCGTTATAAGACTAACGATTATTATCCCCACTAAGTCATCTGGCCAAGTTTGACCTGCCGCTGCCATTGGCTCTAACCCCTGCCTTACCAGAACAGAGACTGGTTCAGCGCGAGTTCGACCACTGCCTTACCGGAACATAGACTGGTTCAGCGCGAGTTCGATTTCTTCGGACTGAGTCTGTCACAAACAAATCGAGGAAGAGTCGATTAATATTACTTTACGTTTTCAAGTGAGAAAGCATATAAATAATTTCAACTCATCGCATTTGTATAAGTTTCGTCATTTTCTAAAACAGTGATATCGCTTTGAAACAAGTCATAGAATATCAACTTGACGATCAATGGTGATTGTATATTACAATACGTAGGTAAATGGAATGGCTTCATTGTGTTCAACAACTCGTCAGACAATACTCGACAGTCCACTAATCGGCGTGCTTTTAAGCCACCAACTCGTGAGGTTGCAGAAGTCACTTCCAGATGAGGCCGACTCATCGCATCGCTCGGGTAGTGACGTCACATCACGAACAGTCGACACACTTCCCCGAACACGGCTCATGAAACCCAGAAGCTCTTTGTTGGCTCACAACCATGCCGTGATTTTGACTTCCAGTCTGCATCCACCCGTGCATCCCAGCGAGCCCTGCAGTTGCACCAGGGCCGGGGTGTCATTGGATTCTCGGTGTGGGCGGGCGGGCTGGCGGCGGCGCGTTGCGTGCAGCAGCTGAGCAGCTGCTGCACCTGCCGAGGGTCGGGACGTGGCCGCAGCCGGTACATATACGGGCCCGGCCGGCTGCCACAGGTCAGCGGGTACAGGATCTGAGGCCGCCGCCGACCGGCCGGCTGGCTAGTCCGTGCTGTCGGGGGAGAGACGACTCACAGCCATGGCAGGTGGAGGCCGTGATGGGACGGGCTGTGGTGGGAAGTGGGACGTGGTGGGACGGGACATGGTGGGACGGGACGTGGTGGGACGGGACATGGTGGGACGGGACATGGTGGGACGGTACATGACAGGACGGTACATGGTGGGACGGGACATGACAGGACGGTACATGGTGGGACGGTACATGGTGGGACGGTACATGGTGGGACGGTACATGGTGGGACGGTACATGGTGGGACGGTACATGGTGGGACGGTACATGGTGGGACGGGGCATGACAGGACGGTACATGGTAGGACGGTACATGGTGGGACGGGACATGGTGGGACGGTACATGGTGGGACGGGACATGCCAGGACGGTACATGGTGGGACGGTACATGGTGGGACGGTACATGGTGGGACGGTACATGGTGGGACGAGACATGGTGGGACGGGACATGACAGGACGGTACATGGTGGGACGGGACATGGTGGGACGGTACATGGTGGGACGGGACATGGTGGGACGGGACATGACAGGACGGTACATGGTGGGACGGTACATGGTGGGACGAGACATGACAGGACGGGACATGATGGGACGGTACATGGTGGGACGGGACATGACAGGACGGTACATGGTGGGACGGTACATGGTGGGACGGTACATGGTGGGACGGGACATGACAGGACGGTACATGGTGGGACGGTACATGGTGGGACGGTACATGGTGGGACGGTACATGGTGGGGCGGGACATGACAGGACGGTACATGGTGGGACGGTACATGGTGGGACGGGACATGGTGGGACGGTACATGGTGGGACGGGACATGGTGGGACGGTACATGGTGGGACGGGACATGACAGGACGGTACATGGTGGGACGGTACATGGTGGGACGGTACATGGTGGGACGGGACATGACAGGACGGGACATGGTGGGACGGTACATGGTGGGACGGGACATGGTGGGACGGTACATGGTGGGACGGGACATGACAGGACGGGACATGGTGGGACGGTACATGGTGGGACGGTACATGGTGGGACGGGAAATGGTGGGACGGGACATGGTGGGACGGTACATGGTGGGACGGTACATGGTGGGACGGTACATGGTGGGACGGGACATGGTGGGACGGGACATGGTGGGACGGTACATGGTGGGACGGTACATGGTGGGACGGGACATGACAGGACGGTACATGGTGGGACGGTACATGGTGGGACGGGACATGGTGGGACGGTACATGGTGGGACGGGACATGACAGGACGGTACATGGTGGGACGGTACATGGTGGGACGGTACATGGTGGGACGGGACATGGTGGGACGGTACATGGTGGGACGGGACATGACAGGACGGTACATGGTGGGACGGGACATGGTGGGACGGGACATGGTGGGACGGGACATGACAGGACGGTACATGGTGGGACGGTACATGGTGGGACGGTACATGGTGGGACGGGACATGACAGGACGGTACATGGTGGGACGGGACATGGTGGGACGGGACATGGTGGGACGGGACATGGTGGGACGGGACATGGTGGGACGGGACATGACAGGACGGTACATGGTGGGACGGGACATGGTGGGACGGTACATGGTGGGACGGGACATGACAGGACGGTACATGGTGGGACGGGACATGGTGGGACGGGACATGGTGGGACGGTACATGGTGGGACGGGACATGGTGGGACGGGACATGACAGGACGGTACATGGTGGGACGGGACATGGTGGGACGGGACATGGTGGGACGGTACATGACAGGACGGGACATGGTGGGACGGTACATGGTGGGACGGGACATGACAGGACGGTACATGGTGGGACGAGACGTGGTGGGACGGTACATGGTGGGACGGGACATGGTGGGACGGGACATGGTGGGACGGTACATGGTGGGACGGGACATGGTGGGACGGTACATGGTGGGACGGGACATGGTGGGACGGTACATGGTGGGACGGTACATGGTGGGACGGGACATGGTGGGACGGGACATGGTGGGACGGGACATGGTGGGACGGAACATGACAGGACGGTACATGGTGGGACGGGACATGGTGGGACGGGACATGGTGGGACGGGACATGGTGGGACGGTACATGGTGGGACGGTACTTGGTGGGACGGGACATGGTGGGACGGGACATGGTGGGACGGGACATGGTGGGACGGAACATGGTGGGACGGGACATGACAGGACGGTACATGGTGGGACGGTACATGGTGGGACGGGACATGGTGGGACGGGACATGGTGGGACGAGACATGACAGGACGGTACATGGTGGGACGGGACATGGTGGGACGGGACATGGTGGGACGGGACATGGTGGGACGGGACATGGTGGGACGAGACATGACAGGACGAGACATGACAGGACGGGACATGGTGGGACGGTACATGGTGGGACGGGACATGACAGGACGGTACATGGTGGGACGGTACATGGTGGGACGGGACATGGTGGGACGGTACATGGTGGGACGGGACATGGTGGGACGGGACATGGTGGGACGGGACATGACAGGACGGGACATGACAGGACGGGACATGGTGGGACGGTACATGGTGGGACGGTACATGGTGGGACGGGACATGGTGGGACGAGACATGGTGGGACGGGACATGGTGGGACGGGACATGGTGGGACGGGACATGGTGGGACGGGACATGACAGGACGGTACATGGTGGGACGGTACATGGTGGGACGGGACATGGTGGGACGGGACATGGTGGGACGGAACATGGTGGGACGAGATATGACAGGACGGTACATGGTGGGACGGGACATGGTGGGACGGGACATGGTGGGACGGGACATGACAGGACGGTACATGGTGGGACGGTACATGGTGGGACGGGACATGGTGGGACGGGACATGGTGGGACGGAACATGGTGGGACGAGACATGACAGGACGGTACATGGTGGGACGGGACATGGTGGGACGGGACATGGTGGGACGGGACATGGTGGGATGGTACATGGTGGGACGGTACATGGTGGGACGGGACATGGTGGGACGGTACATGGTGGGACGAGACATGACAGGACGGTACATGGTGGGACGGGACATGGTGGGACGGGACATGGTGGGACGGGACATGGTGGGACGAGACATGACAGGACGGTACATGGTGGGACGGTACATGGTGGGACGGTACATGGTGGGACGGTACATGGTGGGACGGGACATGGTGGGACGGGACATGGTGGGACGGGACATGACAGGACGGTACATGGTGGGACGGGACATGGTGGGACGAGACATGGTGGGACGAGACATGACAGGACGGTACATGGTGGGACGGGACATGGTGGGACGGGACATGGTGGGACGGGACATGACAGGACGGTACGTGACGGGACGGTACGTGACGGGACGGACCATGGTAGTGGGATGGACCGTGACGAAACGAGGAGTGATGGACCGGGCCTCTGTGTAGGATGGGTCACCAAGACCGTGAGCCGACCAGTAATAAGAGGACGTTTAAAAAAAAAAATTGTATGATTAATATCAAATTGATCCATTGTTCCTTGTCAGAAACAAAACACTCAAGAAATATAATGCGGTAATAAATCCATTCAATCCATAAATCTTTCGGGAACGAGAGGCCCAATAAGGGTCATCGTTATTTTCTTTAAAAAAATCCTCTAAAGGCCTTAGACATACAAAAAATCAAGCTGTAAAGAGAGAAACTATTTTTATCAGCGTTCACCGGGTGGATCACCATGACAGCTCACCAAGATCGTCATTCAGACCCAGTGGCGGATCACCACGACAGCTCACCCAGACCGTCATTCAGACCCAGTGGCGGATCACCACGACAGCTCACCCAGACCGTCATTCAGACCCAGTGGCGGACCACCACGACATCTCACCCAGACCGTCATCCAGACCCAGTGGTGGATCACCATGACAGCTCACCCAGACCGTCATTCAGACCCAGTGGTGGATCACCATGACAGCTCACCCAGACCATGACAGACCCAGTGGCAGATCCAGGACTCGGTCATGGGGGGCCGCCACGCAGTAATAATAGGCCCCAGACTGTGGTGAGCCCCCTCGACCTTAGTGGGCTCTTCCCCAAGTGTGTCCTGAGTAGGCCAAAATGGGCCCTCTGCAAGTCAGAATGGTCCTTTGAAATGCTGGAATGGACCATCTATAGGCTGATATGGCTCTCCATGGATGAGAATGAGCATCCGTACACCAGAATGGGCCATCTGTGAGCCCACATTGATAGGCTCTTTCGAGACTCAAGTGAGTGCCATGGCCCCTGTGGATGCGCCACTGTTCAGGCCCCGTCACCACCCACTGCACTGGGTCGATTGGCGCCGGCAGGAAGACGTGTCGTACTGAAGCGGCTCCATCTCGCAAACGCCCCCACGCCAATAGCCCGCCTCGGCGACCTTTGAAGTCACTTCCGGCAGATACGTAAACTACCAGCACTGAATTGCGAACCGTCCCCTGGCGACCGACGCTCCGACGGTAAAGGCAGTGTGTCAAGTCGAATAACGAAACCGTTTTTACTTTACAGCACATCAACCTTTCCTGCTGATTCTATTGAGCCGACATACCTTCCTCCTCTGTGGATGGCTTCTGTGCTTCAGAAACCATGAGCGTTTTAAAAATAACTTTAAGCTGTTTTTCAACTATATCGTCAATTGGAAAATGCTATTACCAAACGCATCGAAAACGTTTCGCAAGCGTCGGCCAATAACCTTTTTGCAGAATATCGTCATGTGATGCGTCCTGATGGCTGAGTCAGCAAAGAGCGGTGGCTGCCTCCCTGGATTGGTAACACACCGACTGCTACACCGGCAACAGCTGGAAGTTTTAGTACTAATCTGGCACTCAATGCGCCACTGTTAAAACAGTGCATTGCAAAAATGACCTGTCATTTAGAAATCGCCGTTATACTAAAGATACACCAATTTAGGTTATGGCTATGTTATCGTAAGTTCCATAATCCGATCGGGAAAGTGAGGAAATCGCACGCCACCTACTTTGATCCGCAGGTTTGAGAGGAAAAAAATGAGAATATATCAACAACATGATACGAAGAGATGATGCCCTGCAGTGAAGTTAAAATTGCGACCGAGATACCCCTTCAAGAACGCTGCAATTTGGTAAATGGTAGGCTGGTGCATCGGCACGCACCATAACCATTTTAAGCTATTTTGGCCGTGTTGGGGTGAATACCTGCACGTGCACGTGGTGCCCCCCCCCCCCCCTGGTGGACCCCTCTCCCATTGCGTTCGAAGCATGCCTTCCAGGCAGTGTTCGTCACGGGCCCACCAACCCCCAGCCCGGCCCGGCCCAGGCCCATGAACACCAAGCCCAGGCCCAGACCAGGCCCGGTCAAATTAATAATATTGAGGCCCAGGCCCGGTCCGGCTCGTTCAGATTAAGCATATCATTATTTTCACAAAATTTGCAATCATTATCCTAGCATATTGACTTGTATACTATAAATGTGGAACAATGAACCAACTATGCTAACCAAAAAAACACAAAGCCACAGTCACAGCAACACACTGTTGCTGTGGCTGTGACTTTTTGTTTTTAACTGAACTGCTGGTTAAAATATTTTTGAGTTCTGACCTGAGCTTGTGCGACGCGCGCATTACTTCAAAATTGTCAGGCCCAGTCCCATCCAGAGCCCAGTAATTTCTTTCAAGTTGAGGCCCGGCCCAGGCCCAACCCAGGCCCAGACCATGGCCCATAGGGCCAGCCCAGCCCGTGGCGAACTCTGCTTCCAGGACGCTGCGATTTGGTAGGCCGGTGCATCTGCACGCACCATGCCGATTTCAAGTGTTTTGGCTGTTTTAGGTTCAAGGCCTGCACGTCCACGGGGTGCGCCCCTTGCTGCCACTGCTAACGACCCACGTCATCAAGAGCGCTCAAACTTGGCATGCTTGGCGGAATCTCGCGGGGAATGTGACGTCCACGGCTGCTACAAGTGTTTGTGTGCTCATTATGGTGCTCCGCTCCGGGTCCTCTCCCAGGGGTGGGCGGTGACGGGTGATCCGCTCCGGGTCGGGTGCTCCGCTCCGGGTCCTCTCCCAGGAGTGGGCGGTGACGGGTGCTCCGCTCCGGGTCGGGTGCTCCGCTCCGGGTCCTCTCCCAGGAGTGGGCGGTGACGGGTGGGCGGGCCGAAAATACGGCCACACCAGACAGAAGGTAACGGTCCGTTCGATAACCTGGGAACGGCCGACCAACCGCCGGCTCCGGCCGCGAGCTGCCGCGGCTCCGCACGCAGTGCAGCTACCGAGGCAGCTCTGGAGTGCAGCTGTCGAGGCAGCTCCGGAGTGAAGCTGTCGAATCGGCTCCGGAGTGAAGCTGTCGAGGCAGCTCCGGAGTGAAGCTGTCGAGGCAGCTCCGGAGTGAAGTTGTCGAGGCAGCTCCGGAGTGAAGCTGTCGAGACAGCTCCGGAGTGAAGCTGTCGAGGCAGCTCCGGAGTGAAGCTGTCGAGTCGGCTCCAGAGTTGAGCTGTCGAGTGGGCTCCGGAGTGAAGCTGTCGAGGCAGCTCTGGAATGCAGCTGTCGAGGCAGATCCGGAGTGAAGATATCGAGGCAGCTCCGGAGTGAAGCTGTCCAGGCAGCTCCGGAGTGAAGCTGTCGAGTCGGCTCCGGAGTGAAGCTGTCGAGTCGGTAGTGAAGCTGTCGAGTCGGTAGTGAAGCTGTCGAGTCGGTAGTGAAGCTGTCGAGTCGGTAGTGAAGCTGTCGAGTTGGTTCCAGAGTGAAGCTGTCGAGACAGATCCGGAGTGAAGCTATCGAGGCAGCTCCAGAGTGAAGCTGTCGAGGAAGCTCTGGAGTGCAGTTGTCGAGGCAGCTCCGAAGTGCAGCTGTCGAGGCAGCTCCGGAGTGAAGCTGTCGAGTCGGTAGCGAAGCTGTCGAGTTGGTAGTGAAGCTGTCAAGTCGGTAGTGAAGCTGTCGAGTCGGTGGTAGGTTGTGGAAGGCACACTGTCTGAAGCGACCCACGAATACGTGCCATACCGGCGGAGGGCACAACCAAGGTTACAACATAATATAGGCATTTTTAAATATAAATATTGAATGACCTTTCCTCGAAATTAAAATGAAAAAAGTTCGAAATTAGACGGTATTAATATTTCGATCGACAGATCTTCATCAGAATGAATCAACGAAAATAACAAGAACTAGAACAAGAAATAACATTGTTGTTATTTTCGTTGATGGAAATCTGTCGGAATGTGTGGAAATGGACATTTGTCGATCAAAATATTAATACAGTCTAATTTCGAACTTTTAATTTTAATTTCGAGGTACGGTCATTCAATATTTATACTAATCTGCATACATGTTCCTCCTCGCACAAGCGCTGACAAACCTAAAGTACTATAATATAGGATTGCGATATCCAGAACCATTAAGTTGGTTTGGGTGGCCAAATCCTAGGTCTGACAAAATTCCAAACACACTCATCAGACTTATTATATTTCTCTTTCGTGTGTGCCAATAACCGATTGAACAAACCTTCCTTAGCCTAAGTCGCTCAGAGTTCCTGTAAAGAAGGAAATGCAACAACTTTCGGGCGAACTGAGTAGTTTTTTTCAGAAGGGGGAGTAATAATTCCGATGGTCCCGTGTACCCTCCTGATCATTATCAGCTTTGAGTTCGTTCAGCTACTACGTGCAGGCTCGATGCGTGATGTAATACAACTCTTCGTTGGCCACTATCGATGCGTAATGTAATACAACTCTCCGTTGGCCACTATCGATGCGTAATGTAATACAACTCTCCGTTGGCCACTATCGATGCGTGATGTAATACAACTCTTCGTTGGCCACTAATGAGCGCAAAATGTACGGGGTGGTGGTGGCACTGTTGCAATATAGACACTGGGTTCTTGCAAATCTCCCTTACAAGTGGCGTGGGCAGGACATTGTGCATGTTTAGCATTGCACATTTGTTGAAGGATATTGCTACTGGACAGGATAGCGGTTATCTACAGGTTTGTTATTTCTTATCCTAATACGGTGGTTGTTTCAGTGTTACATAACGACACCTGTATAAATGATCAGAACACCCACCGGTAATAGTATTACCCTGCCCACATGGTATTCATGCCCGTCAAAGGTCAGATGGTAATCACTAATCAGATCACCACACGAGACCCGGAACTGCGGGCCGCTGCGATATAGGGAAGTCTCATCTGACAATACCGGGTGGGCTGGGTCTCTGTCGACGGCTATCAAAGCAGTCGCAGGAAGCTGAACAAAATGGTAACAGATACTATTTCAAGATCAAATAAGACAACATGATATGGCTTGATGCTGATAAATCCGATGATAGTAACTGCACCTTCAATGGTAACATTTTAAGAACATACGCAATATATGCTGTAACGTTCTTTATTTATGAATAAATGTAGCGTAAACTTTAAGTTGATTCATGATGCTTGTAGGTACATTGTACAATTTATATCCGGTCATTAATTGTATCCTTGGCTTAACAGGATCGCCAGAAAGTACCGTGCTTCACCAACGGCGGCTTACATTGAAAAGCAAACCGATTGCGGTTGCTGAACAGTAAACGTTACAAGTAAAAAGTTAACAAGTAAACGTTAGTGCAAACTCTGTGTCACAAAAATTGATTAGGTACCCTTATCATTAAAACATGGCAACAGCTTCATGATGCTATTGCAACAGTGTATGACAAGATAAATTGTGTACGACTTCATTAGAGCCAAGGCTGTTTGTAAGTGCCCAGATCAATTAAGAACAGTAATGGTCCATGCCGAATGGCAGTAACTGGCAAGGATTGAGCTGCCGAAAAACAAGCTACTTATCTAACTACTCGAGACTGGAGGGACCCGCAGTTGATGGAAGCGGACATCTCGGGTCAAATGAGGTCAGTGGCCCGGAGGATTACGTCGGCGCACGATTACGATTATTATTATTATTACGCATATTACGAGTACGTGGCCGAACGGGCACTATTGCAAACAAAACCTACCCGAATAAAATTAATAATAAATAATCTCACCGACATTTCCGTACCTTTCTAATTGTGTTCACCATCGCAATGTGATGCAAACTGAGAACACATTTTACGGACGTGATTCTGGCAACTAAGCCCTGAGCATCAGGCTTGCGATAACAGCTCGCAGGAAATGTAAACATGGTGTTTGTGCGCGGGAAGTAATGTGTAACTTTCAGTGGGCTACTAATTAGGTGCCGGATTTAAAGAGCGACACTGCTGAGGAGTTAAAGCCGGCGAGACACCCGAACAAAAGGGAGTGAGACTTAAAAAACAAAAATGTACCCCACGCAATGTTTTTCTCACATATCACATACACGCCTGTAATGAATGGAACATGTTTCTAGGTTTGAATCAGTCTACTGCCTACCTCAATACTTTTTACCACGGCGGGACAACTTTAGATCGTATATGATGCTTTAATTCAATAAGCTTGGTAAATCCAGCATTCACATATGTGCTATTTTAGAAGCATGATAAATATGCCTCCAAACCAAACCGATGTGATCAATGTCTCATAATTGCAGAGGACCTGTCGCTCGCTATAATTTGTTTCAACCGACTGCAAATCGAACGTTTGTCAGATGAATAACTTATGAAGGTATTTTCGTGGTAGCGTTGAAAAAGTCCTTAGCTCGTCAGACACATAAGGCATTGCTGTCCCAAATTCGTTTGATATCATGCCATCCATTAGACAATTGAAATATGAATACTAGCTGCATTCCAGGAAACGGTCTACATATAGGTATCCTATATACAGTTTTTTTTTTATAAAAAGGCTGTAAATATATAAGCATATTCTGTTCTTATTTCTTCCCTTGTGTTTTGGTATCCCTGTGTAATTACTCTGAATAAAGCTGGGCCAAATAAGTCAATAGATCAACGATCCATTTTCAATCTCCATGCTTATCTGAGAGAGCGAAGTTACATGCGAGTCACTTCTGCTATTTTCACTGCAACGTTTAAAGGGAAATAAATACCTTTTCACAAAAAAATGGAGTTGGTACTTTAAATTGAAAGGAGACAAATTTGTATGTAAATTCATTCACATTAAGCATTTAAATATCTATATTTTTATATACGAGATGGTTTTGTTTGCATAATGATGAAGTGAATATAGACTGGGGTCTGGGATGATCAATAACATGGCAATATTTATTGTTTATGTAAACAATGGCCGACATTAAAGGCGGCCGCACACTGCGTCATTCGGCGCGCGATATCGCGGAAAAAAGCTGGTCCGGACGGGCTTTTTCTTTGCTGAACACCGCGGAGCCGCCATATGTGGCAGTGATATCGCGCGCCGAATGGCCCAGTGTGCGGCCGCCTTAAATAATCGAGCTTTCGCCCATTGTTTACATAAACAATAAATATTGCCACGTTATTGATCATCCCAGTCTATAAATATCTCTAACCGAATTTATTTCAATTTGAAAACGCTTAAGTGGTCCACGCTGAAAACAACGGTATTGGGAAACACTTAGCACATTTTTTGGGTACTTAAATGCTTTTCCTGCTCATTGCTAATTTATATTTGAATATAATTCATCCATATCTCTGAAATGTGCCTTATCTAACGTAACTTTGGATTTAGATTAGCTCAAACATCAGTTTTTCAATTAATAAAAAGTGTTTGAAAATTGATCTTCACTTTGGTCGCCCATACCCTTGGTATTTGGTAGCAACAATCTATTTTTCGATGTCCCCCATTCCTGGTGCATACAATTCGTTTGTAGCATTTTACTATAACAAGGACACAATGTTGACATCGCTGACTTTGTTGCGATTATTGTCACTTGCACGTGTCGTTCACTAGTCGATCGCCGCCATTTAGGAGGGCGGATATACATTTATATCGCCCTCAAAATAAGAACTGTCGGGCGAATAATGCCATTATTGGCCCGACATGTCATTATTGGCCCGGTTTTTATTCACACTTTGATTCAATCTATATCAATCAATCAATCTATACACAGAGTAACGTAGAGTTTGCAGCGGGCGTCACAGATCTTGTTCGTTGCAATTAGAGCCCTTCATGGGACACTTGTTCAGCCCCCATCCCGTTCCATCCCATTCAGCCAGACCCAAACCCGTTCCAATCCGAATTCATAATTGATGGGGCTCCCATTCCCACCCGTTTCAGCATATTTCACTTTTTGTGGTGCTAAAAAATGGTCTGTCCCAAACCCGTTCCAACCCGTTACATTTCCAAAAATGGCCCCATTCCCACCATTTCCATCCCGTTCCATGTGTTCCATGAGGATTCCCATTCCATGAAGGGCTCTAGCTGCAATGAACTCCCTATTAGTGAGGATGTTGAACGGTCGGTTATAGGGAGCACCAGTCAGACAGCGGTGAATGGCTGCCCGAATACAGGTCAGCGTGCTGGGCGTTAAGCTTTCGCCAGCCTTCTTTGCCTTCACCTCTGCATAACATTGTCAACACACTACACAGATCTTCCGGCGTAACGGTTTCAATATCACAAGGATGGTCTCTGAAAAACAGCTACTCATTGCACTTTTTCATACCCTACTCAGTGGCTTTTGATGTGTCATCTGGTACTGCACTTTTTTCTAGTTCTATTAGCTCATTTTCAGTTATTTCACGGTCCATTTAGTAACTCTAAATTAACGCTTTCCACATACAATGAAAATGGACTATTACTTTAGAAGGTAGATCGAGAATGATGCATCAGCTTGAATTTCCGAAAATCACATTCTTTAGAACAAAATATAAATCACGAGCAGTTGATTCACGCGCGGTATTAAATCCGACAACCTGCGGCCTAGAACAGTCGGCTATGACACATAAATTATGTGACCTAGATAAGTGACAATAATACAAATAACGTGACATTTGTCGGTCGCATGAGTTTTGAAAGACCTTTTACCATTATCAGAAGCCCTTCTTGAAACTTAGTGTCCCTCGCTGCGCTCGGGCCGCTCATCATGTCGGGCTTCTGATAATGGTGTCGGGCCGTTCAAAACTCATATCACCCTCCAAAGTCACGTTATTGTACTTTTATTACATGGCTCCTATGTGAATTGGCCATGTGATATTTTTGACTTTTGACCGGTTATCTTCCCGCTAGAAGTAGCATACGCTTTGCTGACGTTGTCATAGCGACGGGCAATAGTAAGTTCTATATGCATTGATACATTGCTATTCTGCATTTTGTTTTTTACATTTCGATATTGTATTTCATTTGAGCCGTTCTCATGGCAGACGCCGCTTGTTGAGTCTCCATTTAATTTGTGAATATATCCGAACAACCCCGTTTTCATTTGCTTGAGCCACATGAACTCGATGAGCTGCTGTTTTCTCGCAGATCGGAGAGTACAAACAGGGTTATCAAGTCGGCGGAAGACGTATTCCGAGAGTTTGTATGTACCAAGGGATTAACCATGCAATATTTTTTCCCACAGCAACAGCTCCCTTGACAACGCCGCAAAGGAGTTTTCCCCGACTATAAAGCGCCAGGACGGCGTAAGGTACAAATCGAAGAGTTTGCACACACTCAAGTACGGGATTAAACAGTTCATAATGAAGGAGCTGGGGAAGGATATCAGCGACGAAGGGAGTTTTCCCCTAAGCGCCGAGGCATTCAAAGTCGCCATCCACATGTCGAAAAAGGATGGACGAGGGGCTGTGAATCACAAACAGCCGATTACCAAGGGAGACCGCGAGAAGATCAAAGCATACCAGCAAGACTGCTCCTCGCCGCTCAAGCTCCAGCAAAAGGTATTCACGGATGTGATGTTTCACTTATGTTGCCGTGGCCGGGAAAACCTTCGAGATATCTGCACAGATTGGTTCGTGTTAAAAAAGATGAGAACAACGTTGAATTTGTCACAATGAGGGACGAGCTGGACAAGAATCACCGTGGAGGTGATACCACAAGTCAGCAGGCGCGGATGTACGCCACAGGTATGTCTGACTGCCCTGTAAAGTCCCTGAAGAATCACCGTGGAGGCGATACCACAAGTCAGCAGGCGCGGATGTACGCCACAGGTATGTCTGACTGCCCTGTAAAGTCCCTGAAGAATCACCGTGGAGGCGATACCACAAGTCAGCAGGCGCGGATGTACGCCACAGGTATGTCTGACTGCCCTGTAAAGTCCCTGAAGAATCACCGTGGAGGCGATACCACAAGTCAGCAGGCGCGGATGTACGCCACAGGTATGTCTGACTGCCCTGTAAAGTCCCTGAAGAATCACCGTGGAGGCGATACCACAAGTCAGCAGGCGCGGATGTACGCCACAGGTATGTCTGACTGCCCTGTAAAGTCCCTGAAGAATCACCGTGGAGGCGATACCACAAGTCAGCAGGCGCGGATGTACGCCACAGGTATGTCTGACTGCCCTGTAAAGTCCCTGAAACTGCACATCAGTAAGCTGGACAAGTCAACACTGTGCTTCTTCCAACGTCCGAAAATGGTGTGCGCATCAACTAGTTGCTGCTGGTACGATGCAGCACCGCTCGGAAAGAACACCATAGACAATATGATGCAGCGGAGAAGCAGAGAAGCGGGGCTCAGCAAGACTTACACCAACCACAGCATTTGGGACACTGATAACGAGCCTTGATCACCCAGAGTTTGAAGGAAGTCATATTCAGCAGATAAGTGTCCACAAATCAACTTCATCGCTGCAACACTATGCTCAGATTGTGTCAGAAGAGCAACTTCAGAACATAAGCAATACTATCAGCCTTGTGGGGCAGCATGTGCCAAATGCAACAGCAGCAACGATGTCGACGGAGACGCGGACTAGTGTTCAGACCTTCAACAGCTGCATATTTAACTTCAACATGACCCGATAGAGCTGATAAGTGACATCATATCTGATCGTCTGGTATTATATGTGATAGCAGATCACTAATGTGAATGTGAACGTTGGGCGTGACTTGTTTCTAATAAATCCATTAAAAAATATAATTAAGATATGTACTGAAAAGCAGGCACGTAGCCAGGATTTCGTCCAGGGGGGGCGCCTCGAAAGGGCCCCTTCCCGAGCGTTGAAAGGGGCCCTTCCCAGGCGTTGAAAGGGCCCCCCCCAAACAAAACAAAACGCATGAAAAGGCACGTTACAAGGCTGGAAAATGCAGTATGGCAGGTATGGCATGGGCCATACCAACGTTTAGGAGCTGGAGTTAGCAAACTACCACATCAACTTTGGAACCAGCGACACGAATTTGGAATCAGCTATACCAACTTATAATATTTTTTAAGCTCAAGACCTGGAACTCTTAAACAAATTGCACCGCGGAGCGGCGCGAAAATTTTGAATAGTATGCCCTGGGTTGCTTTCTCATCAATGCGTCGCATTGCGTATGGTGCGGACCTCTAAAATTGCTATATTGTGCGTTTAAAAGTGCGGGGAAAAGGTGCTAAAATGAACTATTTTGCCCAATAATACAGGAAAGTAGCAACATAACACATAAATGCGCCGAGAAACTGACCGATTTTTTTCCCAACCCGCATATAATTGAATTTGTAGTTAAATTGCGCCAAAAAAAACTGAGATAGCAGAAAATTTTGAGTTTGATTCCCTGTACAACTGTATTCTTACTGTTGAAAGGCCCAAGGTCCCTTCAGATCGTCTAGGGGCCCCTCTGACCTTTTCTACGCCTTTCCGACCTGTTCAGGGACTCATCTGGGATCCGCGAAGCGAAAAGACATGATGTGGAGTGGGTGATATATATATAATACAAAGAGGGTTTACTCTACAGGAAAAATAAAATCGGATCTTTCGGGTATATTGTAGCACCCTGACGAAGGGTGTTACAATATACGCGAAAGCTCCGCTTTTAATATTTTTATTGTGGAGTAAGTCCTCTTTGTATTTAATCTTCATCTGCGATCTCTACGTGCTTTGACTCTTCCGGTCTCACCAGAGACTCCTCTGACCTTCCAAGAAGCCCCTCTTGTGTCAAGGGGCCCATTCGGCCTGTTCAGAGGTCCTTCCGACCTGGCCAGGGACTGCACTGGCTGCTTTGTCGCCCTGCCGACATGCTCAGGGAAAGGGGCGGCGGATTGCGGGGCGCAGGGTACCCAAAATCCCCCCTCAAATGAAAATCCTGGGGAGGGGAAGGGTCATGTTGCCCCAGATTGAGCAGGCTAAAATCTGGGGGGGGGGGGCAAAACTACCCTTTGCCCCCAGGATTTTCGACTGGGGGGAATTTTGGGTACCCTGCCCCCGCAATCCGCCGCCCCTGCTCAGGGGCCCCTCCGACCTGCCCAGGGGCCCCTCCAGTCTGGCTAGGAACTCATCCGGCATGTTCAGGGGGCCTTCCGACCGGCCCAGGGACCCTTTCGGTCTAGCCAGGGGCCCCTCTGACTTGCCCAGGAGCCCCTCCGATCGGCCCAGCGACTCTTCTGGTCGGCCTGCGCTGGCTGCTTTGTCGCCCTAGCCAACATGCTCAAGGGGCCCTCCGACCTGCCCTGGAGCCCCTCCGTGCTGGCCAGGGGCCACTTCGGCATGTTCAGGGGCCCTTCTTACCCGCCCAGGGATCCTTTCGGTCTGATCAGGGGCCCCTCCGATCTGCGCAGGGGCCCTTTTAACTTTCCAGGGGCCCTCTGGTCTCTCCAGGGGCCCTTTAACCTTATAAGGGGCCCTTCCGACCTAGCAAGGGACTGCGCTGGCTGCTTTGTCGCCTTGCGACATGCTCCGAGGGCCCTCCGACCTGACCTGGGGCCCCTCCGTGCTGGCTAGGGGCTCATTCGGCATGTTCAGGCGCCCTTCTGACCCACCTAGGGGCCCTTTCGGTCTGGTTAGGGCCCCTCTGACCTCCACAGCGGCCCTCTTAACTTCCCAGGGGCCCTCTGGTCTGTCCAGGGGCCCTCCAACCTGCTCAGGGGCCCTTATGACCTGGCAAAGGACTGCGCTGGCCGCTTTGTCGCCCTGTCGACATGCTCACAGGTCTCTCGACCTGCTCAGGGGCCCCTCTGTGCTGGCTAGGGGCCCATTCGACGTGTTCAGGGGGCCCATTCGACGTGCTCAGGGGGCCATCTGACCCGCTCAGGGGCCCTTTCGGTCTTGCCAGGGGCCCTCTGACATGCACAGGGCTCTTTTGAACGTCCAAGGGGCCCTCTGGTCTTTCAGAGGGCCCTGGTGGCCCTAGAGGGCCTCTGAAGTCCGCTAAACTCTCTAAAGACCCACGCTTCGTGTAGTAAAGAGCCTATGATACCGCGCTTCGCGCGGTCTCGACGGCCATTTTCGGCGCGCCGCGCGCGCCGAAAAGGGCCCTCCTGGCCTCTAGAGGGGGGGGGGGGGGGGCGGCCGCCCCCGCCGCCCTCCCCTTGGCTACGTGCCTGCTGAAAAGCTAGAGGGTTGGCGAGGCAATAAAACGAATGGTTCATGGGACAGCGGACACAACTAATATAAACGAAAGTTATATAAAACAAAGAACAGCGTTGGCCATGTAGTAAAACGAATACTGCATGGGGTAGCGGTCAGCAGTCAAAAACTATTGCCTTCTGGGCCATCACTGTAGCCCTCGGGTGAAGACATCACAAGTATTATTGCCCTCGGCTTCACCTCGTGCAATAATACACCAGTAAAACGCCTTTTTTGAGCGATGAGCGATGGAGAATGATTATAGGTGTTCCTATTTTTTTTCGTGAAAACAATGCGGAAACAATATAAACATCTATAATAATTATCAATTCAATTTGGAACGTTGTATTGTGTTCGCGCTCGCTCGTCTTTCCGTGGTATATGGGAAAAATCTGATTATGAGCGGCCCAGCCCGGCCCGGTCCGGCCCGACCCGGCCCGTGGCGACGCTTTTGAGAAGCTCATATATCTGCAACCGCACGTCCGATTGACAAGCGGACTTCTTTGATGAGCAGCCACATCAAACCTACCCTGTTTGAGACCAGTGGCGACTCATATGGGTGACTAGCACTGCGATTGGCGCGTGCTGCGTGAGGGGTGTTGACAAGTATTTTCTCGCAATAACTCCGCAACGGCTAGGCAGATTATGTGCAAATTTTGTGTGTGGTTAGGGACCTCTCAGCCGCCGCCTTTCCACAAGTCAGGGATGGGGTGGCTTTGCACGTGCGCACGTGCATACCCCTATACTATATCTCTGGAACGGCTGAGCCGATTGTGTTCAAATTTGGTGTGTGGTTAGGGACCTCTCAACCCCCACTTTCCCACAAGTCAAAGGTGGGTGCCTCTGCACGTGCGCACCTTTTTTTGTATCTCAGAAACTACTTGCCCGATGGAGTTGAAATTCCCCATACATTTCCTTCGCGCTCGCTCGTTCATCGCCAACTACGGCGCCTTACTGGTATTACGCTACCACAAGTAGTTCGCTCAATATATTGTAAAATGTCAGCCGGGGTACCCGCTTCCCCATCCTTTAAAGGGACTGTCCCACCTATTTGAAAGTTGTCGAATCACACTTAATTGTATGTCTACATGTATGTCTACAGGCGAGGTCAGCTGAACATGTTCGTGAACTTTTTTTCTCCGAAAAAAATGTTTATCTTGGAAGATATTCAACTTTTAGTTTTAAGCGGAAAGATGGGTTGGTGACGTCATATTATTTTTTTAATAACAGGGAAATCCTTTGTGCTGCCAAATGTATGGCACAATTTTTTGTCGACACCTATTGCGCAGAAAAAAAGCGAACCACCCGGTGCCTAGATTCGCTAGCACTATCAGCTGGAGTTGTTGCAGCAGTTGGCCGCCAGGGACCGCTAGTGAGCCAGGGTGTTATGACGTCGCAAGCAAATGGTACCACTAAATATTGATTGATTGATTGATTTATAAATAAATAAATATTTAACGTTAAATATTTAACTGGTACCATTTGCTTGCGATGTCATAGCATCCTGGCTCACTAGCGGTCCCTGACGGCCAACTGCTGCATCAACTCCAGCTGATCGTCTCCAGCTGATCGCAGTCTAGCCTCTAGATTGCGAACCACTCGGGGATCGATAAATGAAAGACGCAAATATCCCAAGGCTGACCTTAAAACAAGTCGACTATCATTACCAGTTGGGTAACGCGAGACGACGCTGTCGGTTTAGAGGCCCTATTCAAATACACATGGGCCTTATTTTTACAGATGTCAAAATCAAACTTGAATATCTTTTTGATTAGATCATTGTGGTTGGTTTAACTGCTACCATACTTAATTTCAATGCCAAGCCATCAGAATGACTATCTCAACTCAAATATAATGTTAAGGTGGGATAGTCACTTTAATTAAAGGGTCATTCCCACCTTAACATTAGTTTTGAGTTGAGATAGCCATGTTGTTGGATTTGCTTTGAAATTAAGTAGGGTAGCAGTTAAAACAACCACATAGGTCTATTCGAAAAGAAATTCGAGCTTGGTCTTGACAATTGTAACAAATAAACCCCACGTGTATTTGAATAGGGGTTTAAAGCCGATGACGTCGTCTCTCTTTACCCAATGGTGATGATAGTCGACTTGTTTTAAGGTAAACCTTGGAGATATTTACGCGTTTCGTGTCTCGATCGCTGGGTGTATTATATTTACCGTGGGTTATATCAGGATAACTAGACTTCTATAAAGTGAAACTCTAATGCAATTTTCAAACGATGCCAAGAATTCGATGTGTTATGTGGAGCTTTCAGTGACAAGACTTCGGTGGTCAAGTGAGTGCGACACAGTTTACCTGGTACCTGCTTGTATTTGAATCGCCAGAATTGTCTGACAAAAATTGTGCCAAACTTTGGCAGCGTAAAGGATTTATCTATAGCTCTATTTAGCTCAATAATGACGTCATCAACCTAAATTAAAAAAAAACTTAATTATTATAAATTGAGTGAAGTTTTAGAGAGAAAAAATATCACCATCGTTTTCAGCAGCACTTACTTCATATTTTCGGGTACAACCGGCGTATATTTGACAACTTTCAGAAAGGTGGCAATGTCCCTTTAACACGGGCGGCCGCGCGCCCGGCCGCCTTTTTGGTACCGGCAAGATGGCGGCCGGCATTAGACCAGTGTTCCGGCCAATGCGCGTTCCATATTACAGAGTTCAGTGCCGCTACCCCATGCAGTATTCGTATAATATTGGTCTAACTGAGCTTAAACATCATTGCATCACTCAATTTTAAGCGTACGAAAATTGTTCTTCACTTTGGTCGCCCGACCCACATGCACTTGGCAATTCGTAGAAACGATCTAAGTTATTGTCACTTTTCAACGTTCAATAAATTGAGACAAAGGCGCCAGATATGTCGCGCTCCAATAGTAGAGGGAAAACAACGACCATGAACTCCGAAAGAAGTAGGTCTTCGAGTATCTGTCTTTTTTTTACTTTCCCAAATTTATTTTTCGAAATTGAAAAAGTTATTCTTTCACTTTAAATTGCAACCCGATCAATTTAATACCATACATGCTGTATAAGATAATGCAGAACAAATACATCACAAGGGCAATATATCCCTTTAAGGCGGTCTGTCCAGGTACTCAAATATTTAATTCCATTGTACCTCAGAGCGTCTCCTCTCCTCACCGAACTCCTCGTCTCCGTGTCTCCTCTCCTCACCGAACTCCTCGTCTCCGCGTCTCCTCCCCTCACCGAACTCCTCGTCTCCGCGTCTCCTCTCCTCACCGAAGAGACCTCACCAGAGCGTCTCCTCTCCTCACCGAAAAGACCTCACCAGATCTTCTCCTCTCCTCTCAGAGCGTCTCCTCACCGAGTTGCATCGAACACAAGGACCTTGTCTTTATAAATGCTTCCTGTCTAGGAATAATCTTCCTATCTACAAAGACTCTCTCGGCATGGTGGGCTTCCTCACCGAAATATGCAGCCTCCTCTCCGCACTAGAACCCATGCTTTTTACACGGCTATACTTCCGCGGGCGTCAGCAGAGTCGGATCCAGGCCAATCAGAGGACGTCAATTATCGAGAGCCCTTCTTGGCTATCGATCGCACCTCAGTGTTAAAAACGAGCGCAAGCACTGACACTAACACTGACACTAACGATATGCGAAATATTATAAATCGATTGAACGGCAGAAGTCAATTTGAAAATATAGTTATGGGTGCCATATTGTTTTAGGGAGAGCTGATCGCCGAGGAGGGAGTCATCTCATTCAAATAAGCAAGGCAAGTTCCATGAGCGGCAAAATTAACAGTTTTCGGTTATCAAAACACGATTCCCTCCATTAACAACACTGACTTGCCGCCGTTAGTTTTTACGCAGCTGGGTCCGGATCAGCAGGAACCTACCATGTGTCTGAGGCGAGGTCAGGGTCAAACGCCAGCAGATTAGCGGCGTAAAAATTATATAACTCGAGACAGAAGATAATTTCCATATTCCATAGAAGAAGGCTAGAGCAATCGACGAAACCAACCAGAGACTTTATGAACATAAGAGTTGTAAAGATGACTAATGAATGCAAATATACCATGTCCTTTGCCAAAAAACATACTAAAAGCAAAGACGTTAAACACGCGCCCCTACCTTTGATGACATTGACTGGGTCTTGTTTGCATTACTCTTCGTTTGCCCACTGGGTGTGCTGTAATCCGCCACTAACACATGGCTACAAACACTTACATTCGGATAGACCGCCCTCTCACAACAGCCGGTACATTCCGATCGCTATCTGGATACAGTGCTTAAAGGCAAATAATGGCCTTTTTATTTTGTTAGCAACAATTGCTTTGGCTACCGTTATGGTATTAAAATGATGTGATCTAAATTTAAGAATACAATACAATTATTCCCTAATTCAAAGTTGGAAGTTTGGGAAAATTAATGATCGGTATTTATCCTCCACTATTGAAAAGCGACACATCTGGCGCTTTTGCATCAATCTGTTCAACGTTGTTGAATGAGCACTTCGAAACAAATCGCCGACACTAAATAGGTCGCCGTAGTCTTGCATCGATGAGCTCCGATTTAATTGCCAGTTTTTGTATTGTTTGTTAATTGTAAAGGATGGGTGGGCATATAATAACAAGCGGAACGCAAAATATATTTTCCACACCATTGCGTAAAAAAGGAATACGGGAAAGCCCGGAGTTTGATGGAAACTGAAAAGTAACTTGCAAGTACCGGTCGTTAAAAGTGTGGAACGCTTACCGGTAGGAAACTGCCAATATCTCTCGGAAGGAATTTTTATATGCAAGATGCGATGAATTTACATCATATTTTGGCATCGTCTGTCGATTTCAATAGCTAACTCCATTTGTGTGGGAAAAGGTCATTATTTCCCTTTAAAGGAAATAGTTCACCTTCAACATGGGTTTTGAACTGAAATAGCAGTTTTGTAGCCCGAGTTGAGAAATCCTTATCTGCAACTTTTCTTGGCTGAAAAGACTCCAGCCGAAGATATTTGACTTTTTGGCGAAGGAATACGGCGCATATATGATGTACCGTACCGTCTGAAAGTGGAGCATGCGCAGACCACTGCCATGGAGCATGCGCAGACCAATAACGCACACCATAAAATCCATAATTTACAATCTTCTGTCCTGAATTGGCGCGATGTAGGACCATTTTTAAACAGAAAAAAAGAAACTGTATTAAAAAATATAATAAAATCGTGTTCTGAAAAAATTCCGAAGGTGAACTATTGCCTTTAATGGCGGGTCACAGTGTAAAGGTCAGACTCACCTTACAACACGCCGCTCCTTGTCTCCGCTTGTTAGGTGAGCTTGTCAGGCCGATCTTGTCTTGAGCTTGTCACACTGTCCACTGAGTGCACAATTGCACAGTCGGGCTCACTCAGGAGGATTTGGTTTGTGGTTTGTGGACCAAGCACCGTATCCTCTTGGGACTAAGGTGCTAATTGGAACTCTCGCCCTGTTCCGAGGGGTATGCAGGGAAGCCAGGCATACTTTTTCAGAGGCCCGCCGAGGGAAAATCGATTGAACCCCGGTCCCCGGCACAGAAGGCAAGTATCTTACCACTGCGCCGAGTTGCTCCCCAACTCAGGCGGACCGGGCACGCACGCTGACACGCGCACAATGCGCGGCGCACAGGTCTATAATTGTACCCGATAGCCACCACCAAGGCTATAGAACAACGCCACCACCGCCACCGCCGGCACTGAAGCAACTACTCAGCTCCGCTCCTCTTTCACTCAGCGATGCCCCACCCCTAGGCGCTTCTGACAGGGTCAGCGAACAGCGCTGGTGAGGGGTGGGGAGGGGGAGAGGAGGGACAGGACCTGTGGCCTAGCGGGAGGGGCAGGACAGGGCGGGGGCGGGGTGGGGTGGGGCGGGGCGGGGCGCGGGAGGGTGGAGCAGAGCGGGGCGGGCGGGGGAGGGCTAGAGATGGCAAGGGAGAGGATCACGACTGGTGACAGAGCAGCCGAGGGGCAGGACCTGGGGCGGGCAGGAGGAGGCTCAGGGACCGGGTGAAGAAGCGGTTGTCGGCAAACAACCGGTGCCGTTCACCTGACCTGGGCTGTGCAGGAGCTGAGGGTCCGGGAGCGGGACCGCGGCCGACACTGACTCCCCTGGCACGACCGACCCGTGCCCCGCTGCAGCCCGACACAGACGTGGCGACAGTGGCGGCCCCAGCCGCACATCAACGGGTCGCCACGGCGGCTCCAGTTCTGCAGGTGGTGGGCACCGAGTCTCCACCCCCTGCGGCAGCACTGGCTGTCGGCCAGACGAGCTCATCACCAGGCAAGCTCAGCACCAGACGAGCTCATCACCAGACGAGCTCAGCTTCTGGTGATGATGGGTGACCACCGAGCTGGTATTGCGATCTCACCAGACCACTGACTCGGACTCGAGTGAGTCGGACTCAGTCCCCGACTCCCTGTCCGCGCGCCTGTCCCCGGAACTCGTAAGTTTCGACATTATTGGGCTGTCGGCTCGAATGCCCCCGGCCTGTGGTGATCAGGCGTGTGCTATGATCCGGATCACAGGGAAGGGGAGACGGTGTTCTGACTCTCGGGAGGGGATCGTGCGCAGTCAGTACACCAGTACTGGCCCACCAGTTACACCGAGCGACCAGTTTATTTATTTCCGGGTTCGAGTCTGGCTACTGGCGCAAGTCATTCGGTTCCCCGCCCCTCCGGGGCGGGGAACCGGGGGTTCTCCTCCCCACCCGCGGCGGCATATAGCTATAGGCTGGACAACGGGGTGGGCGAGAATCACTCCCCTCCCCACCCCCACCCCAATATATATATATATATATATATATATATATATATATATATATATATATATATATATATATATATATATATATATATATATATATATATATATATATATATATATATATATATATATATATATATATATATATATATATATATATATATATATATATATATATATATATATATATATATATATATATATATATATATATATATATATATATATATATATATATATATATATATATATATATATATATATATATATATATATATATATATATATATATATATATGTATATATATATATATATTTATTTCATAGATTGGAATTGATAACAGACCATATCTAGGTGGAGCATACGTGCGACTACGAAATAGTCGCAATATATATATATATATATATATATATATATATATATATATATATATATATATATATATATATATATATATATTTATATATATATATATATATATATATATATATATATATATATATATATATATATATATATATATATATATATATATATATATATATATATATATATATATATATATATATATAGATATAGATATAGATATAGATATAGATGTAGATGTAGATGTAGATGTAGATGTAGATGTAGATGTAGATGTAGATGTAGATGTAGATGTAGATATAGATATAGATATAGATATATATTTATATATATATATATATATATATATATATATATATATATATATATATATATATATATATATATATATATATATATATATATATATATATATATATATATATATATATATATATATATATATATATATATATATATATATATATATATATATATATATATATATATATATATATATATATATATATATATATATATATATATATATATATATATATATATATATATATATATATATATATATATATATATATATATATATATATATATATATATATATATATATATATATATATATATATATATATATATATATATATATATATATATATATATATATATATATATATATATATACATCAATGTCATCAATGTCTAGGTTAGTGTGTCAAGTGGAATGCCTTCGGAAGCCCTTATACTGCCAAGCCCCGCACAGGACGTTCTCAGGCATTACAAGAATTAAGATCCACCATGAACGTTAAACTATTTTTAGGCTCCGTGCTATTTATGAACAACGCCTCGAGAACGTGGATCAAATGTGCTGTGGCGCACATCGTAATGAAGATCTAGAAATGCAACATCTGGGCTGAGCTGACTGATAGACATCGTATATTAGGCCCGGTGGAAACTGAAATACGATCATAGGCGTACACAAGCGGGGGGGGGGGGAGCAAACGGGCAATTGCCCCCCCCCCCCCCGAAGGTCTGTACGTGCCCCCTTTGGTCGAAAAAAATGAATGATTTTTTATGTTTTTAAGAGAAAAATGGTGAAAATATGCCCTTTTTAAAATATAGTGGGCCAAATCCGGTGAGTTTTTTTTTGTTGGGGGTACTTTATGCCCCCCTGAGTAAAAATTGCCCCCTCCTGGAGTGAATCCTGGGTACGCTACTGAATACGATGCCTATCAGTCACATCACTCAGGCGGTCATGCTCATTAAACTATGCAGGGCGGGGGCGGGGCGGGGTGGGGTGGGGCGGGGCGGGGCGCGGGAGGGTGAATCCTGGGTACGCTACTGAATACGATGCCTATCAGTCACATCACTCAGGCGGTCATGCTCATTAAACTATGCAAGGCATAGTTTGCCGAGACAGCATTTAAAGTAACCAGCTGTGTTGTTATTTGTTGTTATTTCGAGGAGTGAATGGTTATAGATGACGCGAGGTCGAGCGTAGGCGTACTGAGCGTTTGTGAGAGTAGTGAAAGAGGGTTTAGATCTTAAACGGCCTTAAATAATCGTGTTGGTATTTATTTATTTTTGGTGACTTGAGCCGATATCGAAACTTCCTTACTTTCACGCCTACGCGGCCGCCTATATTTATAATTCTGATTATCAGTAAAACGCCCTTTTAGGGGTCGAGAACGGAACGAAAACATTACATTAATGGCCGTGTTCTTTGCGACACGAGGATTGTGCGGACCGTGAGGACAGCAGTGACCTTCAGCGTTGACCAATTAGCGACAGGTAAATCTCGCCGCTGATTGGTCAACGCTGAAGGTCACCACTGTCCTCATGGTCCACACAATCCTCATGTCGCAAAGAACACGGCCAATAATATGTCCATAACTTACCTCGACACTCTGTGACTATACCATATAAACAAAACATCACTACGGAAGGCTGACCCTGTAAAGCTACTATGGCTGTATTGGCTGTTACTATGGCTGTATTGGCTGCAGTCCGTGTTGCGATGTTGCCATGTATCTGGACATGCCATGCTTTAAAGGTGCCTTTATTTTCTAACAACGCAGGATTTCACAACTTTGATTGGGCATTTAAAAGAAGTAGTTCACCTTCAACATTAGTTTTAAACTGAGATAGCAGTTTTGTATATAACACGGGCTATAGCCCGTGATGGGAAACCCCTATCTGCAAGTTTTCTTGACTAAAAGCCTCTCCAGCCGAATATATTTGAGTTTTTGGCGAAGGAATACGGTGCTGGCGAAAGAATGTTGTACTGGTTCTAGCCCGGGCAGAGGCTATACCATCAGCCAATCAGCTTGCAGCTGGTGCTAGCAAGCGAATCGCCGGCCGGCGGTTGGCACATCTCCAATGCGAGTCTATCTTTACGCGACTACTTTCGAATCTGATTGGCTGAACCATTTTTTTACATTCGCGTGACGTCAGGACTCTGACTCAGAGAGTATGCATATAGTTTTGATAAACAATAAAAATGTACGGCCTTCTGTCCTGAATCGGCGCGATATAAGGCCATTTTTGACAATATAAAAATAAATTGTATTAAAAAATATAATCAAATCGTGTTGGGTAAAAAATTTCCAAGGTGAACTATTTCCTTTAAGGCAGAAACCTTATTAAGTTATAAGTTTCTGAAGAAAACAAAACATGGTCACTATCGGGACGTGTCGGGCCGGGCTGCTCGCTGACCTTCCTCTCCGGGCTGCTCGCTGATCTTCCCCTCCGGGCTGCTCGCTGACCTTCCCCTCCGGGCTGCTCGCTGACCTTCCCCTCCGGGCTGCTCGCTGATCCCCCCTCCGGGCTGCTCGCTGATCCCCCCTCCGGGCTGCTCGCTGATCCCCCTCCGGGCTGCTCGCTGATCTTCCCCTCCGGGCTGCTCGCTGATCTTCCCCTCCGGGCTGCTCGCTGATCCCCCCTCCGGGCTGCTCGCTGATCTTCCCCTCCGGGCTGCTCGCTGACCTTCCCCTCCGGGCTGCTCGCTGATCCCCCTCCGGGCTGCTCGCTGATCCCCCCTCCGGGCTGCTCGCTGATCTTCCCCTCCGGGCTGCTCGCTGATCTTCCCCTCCGGGCTGCTCGCTGATCCCCCCTCCGGGCTGCTCGCTGATCTTCCCCTTCGGACTGCTCGCTGATCTCCCCTCCGGGCTGCTCGCTGATTTCCCCCTCCGGGCTGCTCGCTGATCTTCCCCTCCGGGCTGCTCGCTGATCTTCCCCTCCGGGCTGCTCGCTGATCCCCCCTCCGGGCTGCTCGCTGATCCCCCCTCCGGGCTGCTCGCTGATCTCCCCTCCGGGCTGCTCGCTGATTTCCCCCTCCGGGCTGCTCGCTGATCTCCCCCTCCTGGCTGCTCGCTGATCTGATCTTCTGCTCGCTGATCTTCCCCTCCGGGCTGCTCGCTGGTCCTCCCTCCGGGCTGCTCGCTGATCCCCCCTCCGGGCTGCTCGCTGATACTCCGTCTGGGCTGCTCGCTGATCTCCCCCTCCGGGCTGCTCGATGATCTTCTGCTCGCTGATCTTCCCCTGCGGGCTGCTCGCTGATCTCCCCTCCGGGCTGCTCGCTGATCCCCCTCCGGGCTGCTCGCTGATCCCCCCTCCGGGCTGCTCACTGATTTCCCCCTCCTCCATATCCCATTTCCCACGCGCAGATTTAAGGTACACCATCCAGTTTGCAGAAAACTTGAACATTTCAATAAGGTGAGATGTGGAACGTCCAATACAGATTGTTTTTTTTTTCCAGCATAATATTGCCCATTATTGGCATTGATTTCCCCCATTAGGCAGCAAATGAATATTGCCAGCTTCTGATTACATCATTTATTGATCATCCGCCCCGCACAAAGTTAATTTGTCTATTCTGAAGGTGAGGCTATATCTGTATCACCACTGCTGATACAATAGCTGCCAAATGTAAAAAATGCTCCCATATTTCATCACCGTCTTAGTAACGAATTTACTGAACGCGTAGGGGAGACCAGGGTCACTTGGCCGCTTTTTTATATTAAAACAATATATTCTAAAATCATGGTCACATCTGCTCACTTGGACAATGCTAATCACCTTTTCTTAAAGGGACTGTCCCACCTTTGTGAAAGTTGTCGAATCACACTTAATTGTATGTCTACATGTCAGGCAAGGTCAGCTGAACATGTTCGTGAACTTTTTTCCGAAAAAAATGCTTATCTTGGAAGATATTCAACTTTTAGTTTTAAGCGGAAAGTTGGGTTGGTGACGTCATTTTTTTAAATAATAGGGAAATCCTTTGTGCTGCCACATGTATGGCACAATTTTTTTTGTCGACATCTATTGCGCAGAAAAAGCGAACCACCCGGTGTCTAGATTGGCTTAGATTGCGAACCACCCCCGGGGATCGAGAAATGAAAGACGAAAATATTCCAAGGCTGACCTTAAAACAAGTCGACTATCATTACCAGTTGGGTAAATAGACGACGCTGTCGGTTTAGAGTCCCTATTCAAATACGCATGGGCCTTATTTTTTACAGATGTAAAAATCAAAATCGAATATCTTTTTGATTAGATCATTGTGGTTGTGTTAACTGCTACCATACTTAATTTCAATGCCAAGCCATCAAAATGGCTATCTCACCTCAAATATAATGTTAAGGTGGGATAGTCCCTTTAATGCGAATTGGCGTCTGTTCCGCTCAACTCGACAAATCTCATTTATGCCGTCAGCAAACATACTATTTGACATAGTGCATCTTACATCGGCGTAACACACTCCCGCGGCAAAGGGCATTTGAAATCTACCAAGTGCACCGTGTCAACACTGGTCACTGGATTCAGACATAATGCAATGGAGCCGACAGCGTTCATCAGATATAGGCAAGTTTTAGTCGACTTAGGCTCTCAGTTTCATTCATTCAGTTTCGTTGACGGCAAAATTGCAATTTAGTAAGTTGTAATTATATTTTGTCCATTCCGTGTAGGTTCGCAATCGGTACCGTTTAGTTTAATCGGATTTACACCAGACCTTCCAAGATACTTATTTGGTCTACGTTGCGGAAAAAGTAACCAGTTGTGCAGTCTCTTCGCTCATTGAAATGACGTTTAAATTACCTCCGAAAAATACACAGATGCGCATTATATGTCCTTCCAAGTAAAAAATAAAACAAAAAATAACAACATATCAGGTCAGAGAATCATGACAAATTGACAACAAATCACGCACGACAGAAACTGTTACAGCATGCTCTAAAGACTGATCACATGAGCTCAACATCACACCACATATCACATGAGCTGATCACACTCCCAGACAGGTCAGATTTGTCACAGATACAAATGAGCCGGCCATCATGCCACTGCGTCAGTGGTCATCACCCGGTCACTCCGCCCAGATGTCCACCTTTCTTGGTTGGTTGCCTCCTCTCCGTCCGACAGCAGTTTCACCAGTCCGGAGCCACTTCGCGACAACTGACCACGCCGTCGTCCTCCGAACACTCAGGTGTCTAGCTACGGCAACGTAGTCGCTTCCATCCCGGCAGGCCTGTATGATCCACTCGCGGTCCTCTGCACAAACAGCACGGCGACGTCTCGGCATCTTGATAACGTAGAAATGTTGACCTGACTTGAGGTCATTGTGTGTGCCGGGAACAGGCAATGACGACGGGCAGGAATTTGCTGCCTAGGTGACGCCACTGATCAACATGTCTTTACATATGCAACAAGTAATTCATTTTTACTTTCGGGTTAATACCCATGTATCTGTTTGAAATAAAAATAATATAGATTCCACCAACTAAACACATTTTACATTGTCTAAATTAATTAAGAATTGGCAAAACAAAATCCAATGTAACGCAACTCAATGTCCATGTCGATATTGAATGCCCCTGCCGATGTCCATGACGCCGTTCGAATATGAACAGATGCTATTCTTATTTAATGCAATGTGTCGAAGTGTTAAAAGGGTGTTTAAGTTCGAGTGTGCCTGACGATATGATTTGCCCTATGCCACGTTCAGTTGAGCAGATGCCGATTCGCATTAAGAAAAGGTGTAGGTGTCACATATATTTTTTGTTCCGGTATTTTAAGCATACAACGATACCACAGTTCGTTTTAGTAGCATTTACCATTTGTACAGGTCACCCAACCGGTAAAGTCACCCCGGGGCCGGGGCGACTACCTACCATCCCAACCTCCGGTCATGTGATCCGGGCCCCAGTCAAGTGACCCGGACCCCGGTCAAGTGACCCGGGGTTGGGATGAGGTGGGTTGGATGAGTGTGGGGTCACTTGACCGGGGGTTAGGATGGAGTAGGTAATCCCCACTGCCGACGAGTCAGCTTCAACGACAAAGGACGTGAGCACTAGCAGACCAGGGCGACCACACGGTCGCCCCCGCAGGAGAGCATTTTGTGAACACCGTCTTGCAGCGCGGCTGCCTGAGACGGTGCCGCCGTTCTTTTGTCGCCGAATACACCGGACGGGCATGCCGGTCTCGGCAGACACGACTTTCAGGAAGGCGCTATTCCGCACCCGCTCCACCGAAGCCAGCAGTTGGTCACGTGTGTAGGCGGTGCGATTGCCACAGTTGACCAAAGGCGGATCCAGGGGGTGGGGTGTGGGGGGGGGGGGGGGGGGGGGCAACGGGGCCATGCCCCCCAGACTGTTCAAGGGTGGTCAAACTATGTTTTGCCCCCCCAAGACGTCAAGCCCCCCCCGGTCTTTTCGCTGACGGCCTGCTACCCCCCCCTTTTGGAAATACCCACTGGATTTGCCCCCCCCCCCCCCAAAAAAAAAAAGAGAAAAAAAGAAGAAGAATAGATCCGCCCTTACGCTTGACGTAGGTGGGCATGCGATACCTGTACACAGAGTAAGTGCGATTCGTATAATCATTTTTACGAAACTTCTATAAAGCCGCCAAGCCAATTCACCCCGAGCGCACCGGCCAAGTCGCCCCGGAACGTTTTTTTTGCGACCTAAACACCAGACACCATACGAAGTTTCGTACGGAAGCAAAAGTTACGTTTTTGGGTGAAAATTTCTGTTCCATCAGTTTTGAAGAAAACTATAGGAGCAGGCATGTTGTTGTTTTTGCTCCGGTTACTCCCAACGCCGAGATATTGTGGCAGGTTCAAATGCATTCCTTGAGGTCTAACTTTAATACACATTTACAACCCCTTTCAACTCGAGCTGTGGCAAACAGCACGCTGGATGTTTTGGAGACGGAAAGGCATCAGACTTGCAGTCCTCCCACAAGGACATTCCCGCTTCGCGGCTCAGTTTTTAGACAAATAAGACAATTGTTTCCCTATCATGTAACCAGTTTGGGTGATTTTTTTTCGTCTCTGGTCAGCCTGTCTCCGCATCCCGTCGCCAGTTCTCGACCAACACCTGTCGCCGGTAGAGAGTTCAGCTAACGGTCACACACCACGGGGCCAGACCAGACCAGACCAGACCACACCAGACCACACCAGACCAGACCAGACCACAGCAGACCAGACCAGACCAGACCACACCACACCACACCACACCACACCAGACCAGACCAGACCAGACCAGACCAGACCAGACCAGACCACACCAGCCAGGATCAGAGCCATATCCAGCCTGCCACCGTGACTCTCAGAGGGAGCAGACCAGACCAGAACAGACCATCCAGGATCAGAGCCATATTCAGCCTGCCACCGTGACTCTCAGAAGGAGCAGACCAGACCAGAACAGACCAGCCAGGATCAGAGCCATATTCAGCCTGCCACCGTGACTCTCAGAGGGAGCAGACCAGACCAGAACAGAACAGACCAGCCAGGATCAGAGCCATATTCAGCCTGCCACGTGACTCTCAGAGGGAGCAGACCACACCAGAACAGACCAGCCAGGATCAGAGCCATATTCAGCCTGCCGCCGTGACTCTCAGAGGGACCAGACCAGAACAGACCAGCCTGGATCAGAGCCATATTCAGCCTGCCGCCGTGACTCTCAGAGGGAGCAGATCAGACCAGACCAGACCAGCCAGGATCAGAGCCATACTCAGCCTGCCACCGTGACTCTCAGAGGGAGCAGACCAGATCAGACCAGACCAGCCTGGATCAGAGCCATATTCAGCCTGCCGCCGTGACTCTCAGAGGGAGCAGAACAGACCAGAACAGACCAGCCTGGATCAGAGTCATATTCAGCCTGCCGCCGTGGCTCTCAGAGGGAGCAGACCAGATCAGACCAGACCAGCCTGGATCAGAGTCATATTCAGCCTGCCGCCGTGGCTCTCAGAGGGAGCAGACCAGAACAGACTAGCCAGGAGCAGAGCCATATTCAGCCTGCCGCCGTGACTCTCAGAGGGAGCAGACCAGAACAGACCAGTCAGGATCAGAGCCATATTCAGCCTGCCGCCGTGACTCTCAGAGGGAGCAGATCAGACCAGACCAGACCCGCCAGGATCAGAGCCATATCCAGCCTGCCGCCGTGACTCTCAGAGGGAGCAGACCAGACAAGAACAGACCAGCCTGGATCAGAGTCATATTCAGCCTGCCGCCGTGACTCTCAGAGGGAGCAGACCAGAACAGACCAGTCAGGATCAGAGCCATATTCAGCCTGCCACCGTGACTCTCAGCGAGACCAGACCAGAACAGACCAGCCAGGATCAGAGCCATATTCAGCCTGCCACCGTGACTCTCAGAGGGAGCAGACCAGACCAGAACAGACCATCCAGGATCAGAGCCATATTCAGCCTGCCGCCGTGACTCTCAGAGGGAGCAGACCAGATCAGACCAGACCAGCCAGGATCAGAGCCATATCCAGCCTGCTACCATGACTCTCAGAGACCAGACCAGCACAGACCAGCAAGGATCAGTCATATTCAGCCTGCCGCCGTGGCTCTCAGAGGGAGCAGACCAGAACAGACCAGCCAGGATCAGAGCCATATTCAGCCTGCCGCCGTGACTCTCAGAGGGAGCAGACCAGAACAGACCAGTCAGGATCAGAGCCATATTCAGCCTGCCGCCGTGACTCTCAGAGGGAGCAGATCAGACCAGACCAGACCAGCCAGGATCAGAGCCATATCCAGCCTGCCACCGTGACTCTCAGAGGGAGCAGACCAGACCAGACCAGACCAGCCTGGATCAGAGCCATATCCAGCCTGCCACCGTGACTCTCAGAGGGAGCAGACCAGACAAAGCCAGACCAGCCAGGATCAGAGCCATATTCAGCCTGCCACCGTGACTCTCAGAGGGAGCAGACCAGAACAGACCAGCCAGGATCAGACCATATTCAGCCTGCCACGTGACTCTCAGAGGGAGCAGACCAGATCAGACCAGACCAGCCAGGATCAGAGCCATATCCAGCCTGCCACCGTGACTCTCAGAGAGACCAGACCAGACCAGACCAGACCAGCCAGGATCAGAGCCATATCCAGCCTGCTACCGTGACTCTCAGAGGGAGCAGACCACACCAGAACAGACCAGCCAGGATCAGAGTCATATTCAGCCTGCCGCCGTGACTCTCAGAGGGACCAGACCAGACCAGACCAGCCTGGATCAGAGCCATATTCAGCCTGCCACCGTGACTCTCAGAGGGAGCAGACCACACCAGAACAGACCAGCCAGGATCAATCATATTTAGCCTGCCACCGTGACTCTCAGAGGGAGCAGACCAGAACAGACCAGCCAGGATCAGACCATATTCAGCCTGCCACGTGACTCTCAGAGGGAGCAGACCAGATCAGACCAGACCAGCCAGGATCAGAGCCATATCCAGCCTGCCACCGTGACTCTCAGAGAGACCAGACCAGACCAGACCAGCCAGGATCAGAGCCATATTCAGCCTGCCACCGTGACTCTCAGAGGGAGCAGACCAGACCAGACCAGCCTGGATCAGAGCCATATTCAGCCTGCCACCGTGACTCTCAGAGGGACCAGACCAGACCAGCCTGGATCAGAGCCATATCCAGCCTGCCACCGTGACTCTCAGAGGGAGCAGACCAGACCAGACCAGCCTGGATCAGAGCCATATTCAGCCTGCCACCGTGACTCTCAGAGGGAGCAGATCAGACCAGAACAGACCATCCAGGATCAGAGCCATATCCAGCCTGCCACCGTGACTCTCAGAGAGACCAGACCAGACCAGAACAGACCAGCCTGGATCAGAGCCATATTCAGCCTGCCACCGTGACTCTCAGAGGGAGCAGACCACACCAGAACAGACCAGCCAGGATCAGAGCCATATCCAGCCTGCCACCGTGACTCTTAGAGAGACCAGACCAGACCAGACCAGCCTGGATCAGAGCCATATTCAGCCTGCCACCGTGACTCTCAGAGGGAGCAGACCACACCAGAACAGACCAGCCAGGATCAGAGCCATATCCAGCCTGCCACCGTGACTCTCAGAGAGACTAGACCAGACCAGACCAGCCTGGATCAGAGCCATATTCAGCCTGCCACCGTGACTCTCAGAGGGACCAGACCAGACCAGCCTGGATCAGAGCCATATTCAGCCTGCCACCGTGACTCTTAGAGAGACCAGAACAGACCAGCCTGGATCAGAGCCATATTCAGCCTGCCACCGTGACTCAGAGGGAGCAGACCAGACCAGCCTGGATCAGAGCCATATTCAGCCTGCCACCGTGACTCTTAGAGGGACCAGACCAGACCAGCCTGGATCAGAGCCATATTCAGCCTGCCACTGTGACTTTTAGAGACCAGACCAGACCAGCCTGGATCAGAGCCATATTCAGCCTGCCACCGTGACTCTCAGAGGGACCAGACCAGACCAGCCTGGATCAGAGCCATATTCAGCCTGCCGCCGTGACTCTTAGAGAGACCAGAACAGACCAGCCTGGATCAGAGCCATATTCAGCCTGCCACCGTGACTCTCAGACGGAGCAGACCAGACCAGAACAGACCAGCAAAGATCAGTCATATTCAGCCTGCAGCCGTGGCTCTGAGAGGGAGCAGACCAGAACAGACCAGCATGGATCAGAGCCATATTCAGCCTGCCGCCGTGACTCTCAGACGGAGCAGACCAGACCAGAACAGACCAGCAAGGATCAGTCATATTCAGCCTGCCGCCGTGGCTCTCAGAGGGAGCAGACCAGAACAGACCAGCCTGGATCAGAGCCATATTCAGCCTGCCGCCGTGACTCTCAGAGGGAGCAGACCAGACCAGAACAGACCATCCAGGATCAGAGCCATATCCAGCCTGCCACCGTGACTCTCAGAGAGACCAGACCAGACCAGACCAGACCAGCCTGGATCAGAGCCATATTCAGCCTGCCACCGTGACTCTCAGAGGGAGCAGACCACACCAGAACAGACCAGCCAGGATCAGAGCCATATCCAGCCTGCCACCGTGACTCTCAGAGAGACCAGACCAGACCAGACCAGCCTGGATCAGAGCCATATTCAGCCTGCCACCGTGACTCTCAGAGGGAGCAGACCACACCAGAACAGACCAGCCAGGATCAGAGCCATATCCAGCCTGCCACCGTGACTCTCAGAGAGACCAGACCAGACCAGACCAGCCTGGATCAGAGCCATATTCAGCCTGCCACCGTGACTCTCAGAGAGACCAGACCAGACCAGCCTGGATCAGAGCCATATTCAGCCTGCCACCGTGACTCTCAGAGGGACCAGACCAGACCAGCCTGGATCAGAGCCATATTCAGCCTGCCACCGTGACTCTTAGAGAGACCAGAACAGACCAGCCTGGATCAGAGCCATATTCAGCCTGCCACCGTGACTCTCAGAGGGAGCAGACCAGACCAGCCTGGATCAGAGCCATATTCAGCCTGCCACCGTGACTCTTAGAGGGACCAGACCAGACCAGCCTGGATCAGCGCCATATTCAGCCTGCCACCGTGACTCTTAGAGACCAGACCAGACCAACCTGGATCAGAGCCATATTCAGCCTGCCACCGTGACTCTCAGAGGGACCAGACCAGACCAGCCTGGATCAGAGCCATATTCAGCCTGCCGCCGTGACTCTTAGAGAGACCAGAACAGACCAGCCTGGATCAGAGCCATATTCAGCCTGCCGCCGTGACTCTCAGACGGAGCAGACCAGACCAGAACAGACCAGCAAGGATCAGTCATATTCAGCCTGCCGCCGTGACTCTCAGAGGGAGCAGAACAGACCAGAACAGACCAGCCTGGATCAGAGTCATATTCAGCCTGCCGCCGTGGCTCTCAGAGGGAGCAGACCAGATCAGACCAGACCAGCCTGGATCAGAGTCATATTCAGCCTGCCGCCGTGGCTCTCAGAGGGAGCAGACCAGAACAGACCAGCCAGGAGCAGAACCATATTCAGCCTGCCGCCGTGACTCTCAGAGGGAGCAGACCAGAACAGACCAGTCAGGATCAGAGCCATATTCAGCCTGCCGCCGTGACTCTCAGAGGGAGCAGATCAGACCAGACCAGACCCGCCAGGATCAGAGCCATATCCAGCCTGCCGCCGTGACTCTCAGAGGGAGCAGACCAGACCAGAACAGACCAGCCTGGATCAGAGTCATATTCAGCCTGCCGCCGTGACTCTCAGAGGGAGCAGACCAGAACAGACCAGTCAGGATCAGAGCCATATTCAGCCTGCCACCGTGACTCTCAGCGAGACCAGACCAGAACAGACCAGCCAGGATCAGAGCCATATTCAGCCTGCCACCGTGACTCTCAGAGGGAGCAGACCAGACCAGAACAGACCATCCAGGATCAGAGCCATATTCAGCCTGCCGCCGTGACTCTCAGAGGGAGCAGACCAGATCAGACCAGACCAGCCAGGATCAGAGCCATATCCAGCCTGCTACCATGACTCTCAGAGACCAGACCAGCACAGACCAGCAAGGATCAGTCATATTCAGCCTGCCGCCGTGGCTCTCAGAGGGAGCAGACCAGAACAGACCAGCCAGGATCAGAGCCATATCCAGCCTGCCACCGTGACTCTCAGAGGGACCAGACCAGACCAGCCTGGATCAGAGCCATATCCAGCCTGCCGCCGTGACTCTCAGAGGGAGCAGACCAGACCAGACCAGACCAGCCTGGATCAGAGCCATATCCAGCCTGCCACCGTGACTCTCAGAGGGAGCAGACCAGACAAAGCCAGACCAGCCAGGATCAGAGCCATATTCAGCCTGCCACCGTGACTCTCAGAGGGAGCAGACCAGAACAGACCAGCCAGGATCAGACCATATTCAGCCTGCCACGTGACTCTCAGAGGGAGCAGACCAGATCAGACCAGACCAGCCAGGATCAGAGCCATATCCAGCCTGCCACCGTGACTCTCAGAGAGACCAGACCAGACCAGACCAGACCAGCCAGGATCAGAGCCATATCCAGCCTGCTACCGTGACTCTCAGAGGGAGCAGACCACACCAGAACAGACCAGCCAGGATCAGAGTCATATTCAGCCTGCCGCCGTGACTCTCAGAGGGACCAGACCAGACCAGACCAGCCTGGATCAGAGCCATATTCAGCCTGCCACCGTGACTATCAGAGGGAGCAGACCACACCAGAACAGACCAGCCAGGATCAATCATATTTAGCCTGCCACCGTGACTCTCAGAGGGAGCAGACCAGAACAGACCAGCCAGGATCAGACCATATTCAGCCTGCCACGTGACTCTCAGAGGGAGCAGACCAGATCAGACCAGACCAGCCAGGATCAGAGCCATATCCAGCCTGCCACCGTGACTCTCAGAGAGACCAGACCAGACCAGACCAGCCAGGATCAGAGCCATATTCAGCCTGCCACCGTGACTCTCAGAGGGAGCAGACCAGACCAGACCAGCCTGGATCAGAGCCATATTCAGCCTGCCACCGTGACTCTCAGAGGGACCAGACCAGACCAGCCTGGATCAGAGCCATATCCAGCCTGCCACCGTGACTCTCAGAAGGAGCAGACCAGACCAGACCAGCCTGGATCAGAGCCATATTCAGCCTGCCACCGTGACTCTCAGAGGGAGCAGATCAGACCAGAACAGACCATCCAGGATCAGAGCCATATCCAGCCTGCCACCGTGACTCTCAGAGAGACCAGACCAGACCAGAACAGACCAGCCTGGATCAGAGCCATATTCAGCCTGCCACCGTGACTCTCAGAGGGAGCAGACCACACCAGAACAGACCAGCCAGGATCAGAGCCATATCCAGCCTGCCACCGTGACTCTCAGAGAGACCAGACCAGACCAGACCAGCCTGGATCAGAGCCATATTCAGCCTGCCACCGTGACTCTCAGAGGGAGCAGACCACACCAGAACAGACCAGCCAGGATCAGAGCCATATCCAGCCTGCCACCGTGACTCTCAGAGAGACCAGACCAGACCAGACCAGCCTGGATCAGAGCCATATTCAGCCTGCCACCGTGACTCTCAGAGAGACTAGACCAGACCAGACCAGCCTGGATCAGAGCCATATTCAGCCTGCCACCGTGACTCTCAGAGGGACCAGACCAGACCAGCCTGGATCAGAGCCATATTCAGCCTGCCACCGTGACTCTTAGAGAGACCAGAACAGACCAGCCTGGATCAGAGCCATATTCAGCCTGCCACCGTGACTCAGAGGGAGCAGACCAGACCAGCCTGGATCAGAGCCATATTCAGCCTGCCACCGTGACTCTTAGAGGGACCAGACCAGACCAGCCTGGATCAGAGCCATATTCAGCCTGCCACTGTGACTCTTAGAGACCAGACCAGACCAGCCTGGATCAGAGCCATATTCAGCCTGCCACCGTGACTCTCAGAGGGACCAGACCAGACCAGCCTGGATCAGAGCCATATTCAGCCTGCCGCCGTGACTCTTAGAGAGACCAGAACAGACCAGCCTGGATCAGAGCCATATTCAGCCTGCCACCGTGACTCTCAGACGGAGCAGACCAGACCAGAACAGACCAGCAAAGATCAGTCATATTCAGCCTGCAGCCGTGGCTCTGAGAGGGAGCAGACCAGAACAGACCAGCCTGGATCAGAGCCATATTCAGCCTGCCGCCGTGACTCTCAGACGGAGCAGACCAGACCAGAACAGACCAGCAAGGATCAGTCATATTCAGCCTGCCGCCGTGGCTCTCAGAGGGAGCAGACCAGAACAGACCAGCCTGGATCAGAGCCATATTCAGCCTGCCGCCGTGACTCTCAGAGGGAGCAGACCAGACCAGAACAGACCATCCAGGATCAGAGCCATATCCAGCCTGCCACCGTGACTCTCAGAGAGACCAGACCAGACCAGACCAGACCAGCCTGGATCAGAGCCATATTCAGCCTGCCACCGTGACTCTCAGAGGGAGCAGACCACACCAGAACAGACCAGCCAGGATCAGAGCCATATCCAGCCTGCCACCGTGACTCTCAGAGAGACCAGACCAGACCAGACCAGACCAGCAAGGATCAGTCATATTCAGCCTGCCGCCGTGGCTCTCAGAGGGAGCAGACCAGAACAGACCAGCCTGGATCAGAGCCATATTCAGCCTGCCACCGTGACTCTCAGAGAGACCAGACCAGACCAGACCAGCCTGGATCAGAGCCATATTCAGCCTGCCACCGTGACTCTCAGAGAGACCAGACCAGACCAGACCAGCCTGGATCAGAGCCATATTCAGCCTGCCACCGTGACTCTCAGAAAGACCAGAACAGACCAGACCAGCCTGGATCAGAGCCATATTCAGCCTGCCGCCGTGACTCCCAGACGGCTTCCGCCACGGCCCGCGCCGCTCCCGTGCCGTATGCATCATAATGCAAAACGCGACCTCCATATCGGTGGCTTATCGGCAGTGAGGAGCGCGAAATCGGTCGTTTATTGCGGCGTCGGACAGGGCCGTGGCAGTCGATAGGACCATGACGGATGTGCTCTCCGGGTGAACCGGGACTGCAACAACGGCTGCAGCCGCTCCACCGGTCATCTTTGGGCGTTTTTGATCACGCCGCCGACGGCTGGCGATCATAGATCACCGCTCAGAGGGAGCAGCGATCGCACCTGCGGCCGGCTGACCCCGCTCAGAGGGAGCAGCGATCGCACCTGCGGCCGGCTGACCCCGCTCAGAGGGAGCAGCGCTCGCACCTGCGGCCGGCTGACCCCGCTCAGAGGGAGCAGCGATCGCACCTTCGGCCGGCTGACCCCGCTCAGAGGGAGCAGCGCTCGCACCTGCGGCCGGCTGACCCCGCTCAGAGGGAGCAGCGCTCGCACCTGCGGCCGGCTGACCCCGCTCAGAGGGAGCAGCGCTCGCACCTGCGGCCGGCCGACCCCGCTCAGAGGGAGTAGCGCTCGCACCTGCGGCCGGCCGACCCCGCTCAGAGGGAGCAGCGCTCGCACCTGCGGCCGGCTGACCCCGCTCGGAGGGAGCAGCGCTCGCACCTGCGGCCGGCTGACCCCGCTCAGAGGGAGCAGCGCTCGCACCTGCGGCCGGCTGACCCCGCTCAGAGGGAGCAGCGCTCGCACCTGCGGCCGGCCGACCCCGCTCAGAGGGAGCAGCGCTCGCACCTGCGGCCGGCTGACCCCGCTCAGAGGGAGCAGCGATCGCACCTGCGGCCGGCTGACCCCGCTCAGAGGGAGCAGCGCTCGCACCTGCGGCCGGCTGACCCCGCTCAGAGAGAGCAGCGCTCGCACCTGCGGCCGGCCGACCCCGCTCAGAGGGAGCAGCGCTCGCACCTGCGGCCGGCTGACCCCGCTCAGAGGGAGTAGCGCTCGCACCTGCGGCCGGCTGACACCGCTCAGAGGGAGCAGCGCTCGCACCTGCGGCCGGCTGACCCCGCTCAGAGGGAGCAGCGCTCGCACCTGCGGCCGGCTGACCCCGCTCAGAGGGAGCAGCGCTCGCACCTGCGGCCGGCTGACACCGCTCAGAGGGAGCAGCGCTCGCACCTGCGGCCGGCCGACCCCGCTCAGAGGGAGCAGCGCTCGCACCTGCGGCCGGCCGACCCCGCTCAGAGGGAGCAGCGCTCGCACCTGCGGCCGGCCGACCCCGCTCAGAGGGAGCAGCGCTCGCACCTGCGGCCGGCTGACCCCGCTCAGAGGGAGCAGCGATCGCACCTGCGGCCGGCCGACCCCGCTCAGAGGGAGCAGCGCTCGCACCTGCGGCCGGCTGACCCCGCTCAGAGGGAGCAGCGCTCGCACCTGCGGCCGGCTGACCACGCTCAGAGGGAGCAGCGCTCGCACCTGCGGCCGGCTGACCCCGCTCAGAGGGAGCAGCGCTCGCACCTGCGGCCGGCTGACCCCGCTCAGAGGGAGCAGCGCTCGCACCTGCGGCCGGCTGACCCCGCTCAGAGGGAGCAGCGCTCGCACCTGCGGCCGGCTGACCCCGCTCAGAGGGAGCAGCGCTCGCACCTGCGGCCGGCTGACCCCGCTCAGAGGGAGCAGCGCTCGCACCTGCGGCCGGCTGACCCCACTCAGAGGGAGCAGCGCTCGCACCTGCGGCCGGCTGACCCCGCTCGGAGGGAGCAGCGCTCGCACCTGCGGCCGGCTGACCCCGCTCAGAGGGAGCAGCGATCGCACCTGCGGCCGGCTGACACCGCTCGGAGGGAGCAGCGCTCGCACCTGCGGCCGGCTGACCCCGCTCAGAGGGAGCAGCGCTCGCACCTGCGGCCGGCTGACCCCGCTCAGAGGGAGCAGCGATCGCACCTGCGGCCGGCTGACCCCGCTCAGAGGGAGCAGCGATCGCACCTGCGGCCGGCTGACACCGCTCGGAGGGAGCAGCGCTCGCACCTGCGGCCGGCTGACCCCGCTCGGAGGGAGCAGCGCTCGCACCTGCGGCCGGCTGACCCCGCTCAGAGGGAGCAGCGCTCGCACCTGCGGCCGGCTGACCCCGCTCAGAGGGAGCAGCGCTCGCACCTGCGGCCGGCTGACCCCACTCAGAGGGAGCAGCGCTCGCACCTGCGGCCGGCTGACCCCGCTCAGAGGGAGCAGCGCTCGCACCTGCGGCCGGCTGACCCCGCTCGGAGGGAGCAGCGCTCGCACCTGCGGCCGGCTGACCCCGCTCAGAGGGAGCAGCGCTCGCACCTGCGGCCGGCTGACCCCGCTCAGAGGGAGCAGCGCTCGCACCTGCGGCCGGCTGACCCCGCTCAGAGGGAGCAGCGCTCGCACCTGCGGCCGGCCGACCCCGCTCAGAGGGAGCAGCGCTCGCACCTGCGGCCGGCTGACCCCGCTCAGAGGGAGCAGTGCTCGCACCTGCGGCCGGCTGACCCCGCTCAGAGGGAGAGGGAGAGGGAGTGCAGTGCCACGGTCCAGTGGGGTCACAAGGCAATGGTCTCTGCAGATGGGTCCCCGCCAGCACTAAGTAATACGTGATCTGGCACGGGTGTTGGGCACGGGTGCTTTATGGTGAGGTCCGGCCCTGTCCGAGTCCACCTACCGACTCTTAGCCGCCTCCGTCCCCATCCAGTGGCGTGTCCAATGACGGTCCAGTGGCGTCCCCCCCCCCCCGATCCAATGACGGTCCAGTGGCGTGTCCCCCCTCCCGATCCAATGACGGTCGGGGGGTCACATGCCACCCCCCCGAACGTGTTAGTATGACGGTAAATATAGAACCAACAGAGACATATCTAACTTAGGAGACAACAGAGACATATCTAACTTAGGAGACAACAGAGACATATCTAACTTAGGAGACAACAGAGACATATCTAACTTAGGAGACAACAGAGACATATCTAACTTAGGAGACAACAGAGACATATCTAACTTAGGAGACAACAGAGACATATCTAACTTAGGAGACAACAGAGACATATCTAACTTAGGAGACAACAGAGACATATCTAACTTAGGAGACAACAGAGACATATCTAACTTAGGAGACAACAGAGACATATCTAACTTAGGAGACAACAGAGACATATCTAACTTAGGAGACAACAGAGACATATCTAACTTAGGAGACAACAGAGACATATCTAACTTAGGAGACAACAGAGACATATCTAACTTAGGAGACAACAGAGACATATCTAACTTAGGAGACAACAGAGACATATCTAACTTAGGAGACAACAGAGACATATCTAACTTAGGAGACAACAGAGACATATCTAACTTAGGAGACAACAGAGACATATCTAACTTAGGAGACAACAGAGACATATCTAACTTAGGAGACAACAGAGACATATCTAACCTAATGCCTAGGTACATTAGGCATTTTCTGTCAATAAAATAATTTGCCATTCAGCAAAATAAGAATAACAAATAAAATCTCGTCATAAGATTTATATTTTATCATGACCAAGTAGATAATGGAACTAATTTCATGGTAACAGTAACCATATCAAACTATACAAAATAAAGGGACGAATCAGCTTGATTCGAGCCCGCCACTTTGCACTGGCAACACTATTGTGGGCGCAGAACGTTAGAAACTTTCATTCAATTAAAGGGAGATTGCCACCTCGCAGGCCAATATGGAGTTGATGGTGTGTATCGGTAGATTACGCGTGTCCGATTTCACCTGCAAAATTTGGTTCCCGGAACTCCCCCCATCCCATTAGATCAAAACATACATTTGCACCACTCATGATTGGCACACATTCGTAAAATTGGAGTCGCCTCATCACTATTTGGAATCACTTCTTTGCAGACTATGACTTGCTTTTGAATATTGCAAACTCAACATCACCATTCCGTCAGTGCACTTTAACCCTCACCAGTGCAGGGGGGGGGGGGGGGGGGTGCCACCCCCTCGGTTTTTCGGGAATAACTCGCGTAAATATCAACCGATTGCGATGCAACTTTCAGTACCCTACTTGTGAACAATTTGACACATATTCTGAAGAAGAAAACAAGTTGTAGGTCACATGACCCGTGACCTTTGGTCTGTTCTTCAAGGTCATGTCAGGCGCAAATGGCGTCCCGTAGTACTCATCCTTGTATCTTGTGCAGTTTCATAGTGTTTGTTGTTCAGGAGCATATGCACGGGTGTTTCCAGGTGGCAGTTGTGGTTTCCATTGAGATTGTGACCTCGATTGACCTTTTCAGAGGTCAACCGATGTCACTGACCTCCGATGACCTCATATTATTGTTTTGGCTTCTGGCAGTTTCTAGGGAATTTTGTGACGCTGGTTTCAAATATGGGATCCATTTTACATAATTATATGTTCTACTGGGGTCATGCACCCCCACAGGTCAACCGAGATCACTGACCTCAAATGACCTGACATGACCTTTTTGGACTTTGGCTGTTTCTAGGACTTTTTGTGACGCTGATATCAAATTTGGCACCTATTTAGCATAATTATATGCTCATTCGCGATTCTAGCTCGATTAAATTCAATTTATAAGCATTTACAATTTGGTTGAATTTTGGGTCACTAACATGACCTCAGAGGTCACCTAATGACCTAGGCCCTTAACATCGGGTATCAATGGCTTCCTCTCGTGACAAGCAACACGCTCGTTTTTTAATCGAAGGTCTAGACCAATTAGGGGCGAAACGCTATGGGGGGGGGGGGGGGGGGGGGTCGTAGCCCTCCCCCCCCCCCTGCACAGTCACGCACTGATCGGACGCTGCACGAGCGAGGGTTACAACCAGTAAAACGCCTTTTTGGGCGATGACCACGCGGACGCGCTCTGGTAAAGCTACAACAGGTTTGAAACATGAAACGGCACGGGAGCACACGTGGTAGTAACACAGTCCTTTTAGTTCTTTTAGTCCTCCATAAAAATTGACAGGCCTCCATGCATGCCAACATACAAATTAAGTTTGAATAAATTGTTCATGATCTCCTTTCTCGAGTCCGCCAAAAGGGAGAACGTCCTGACTCCTGAGCGTTGCATGCTTCAGCGTATAAAAAACGAATGCTTAGATAAATCAAGCCATTTTTGTTTTATCAATCATTATTTGTGTTCATTTCGACGTCGGCGACCGCGGGTGCCACGCGCTGTGGTACCACTCCTATCAGAGCGCACCATACCAAAATAAAAATTGATTTGATGGTCCTATCCAATGGTGAAAACCCGATTTCAATCGGAGCAGTGGTTGCAAAACTATTCTCTTCCGAAAAGCGTATGTATGGCCAGGTCAGGCCGGGTCAAATATAAATTTGTCTAGTAAGTTGACGAGAAACATCACGGGCGCTTCGCGCCTGCTCGGTAATTAAAATGCGTATACAGTTAATTATATGTTCAACAACCATAGCCTCTTTCATAATACAGCATGAATAAAACAGCAAGAATGGCTATGGCTCGACTTTGGGGCCGTAGGAGATTTGTGACCAATACCTTATAACACAGATATATCTTTCAAGGTCAAGTCTCGGCGAATTCGGACGCTTCGGCTTTGGGCGGGCGCCAATTTTGCAGCCAAACTGGATGAGAGCGGCCATCATGAATCTAGTATTGAGCACAGCTGGGACCAACGTTTTGGAGTCAGAAAAAAGGGGAAAAAATTGACGATACCCTACTTTAGATGCTGCAGGAGCAAGTTTGAGCTTGAGCATACACGATTGTTGATCCCTACCATTCACCTATGTTTATTTTAACGTATTCATATTTACTGTTTCATGAACTTTTGTTCTATTTTAGTATCACATTTTCGTTATCATATTTGCCTCGTCTGTTTTCAACTGTGTGCGTGTGTCTGCTGCTGTCGTGTCGTCGCGTGTTTTAATTACTCGACTTGAGCTGTAATTGGGTGAATGCCTGTTGCTCATTGTCAATAAATAAACAAATAAACAAATTCATTTAAGTTGCTTTCTTATAAAAATTTTTCAGAGGCGGCATTATCCCCTTAAATGCATGCATCATATGATCATAATGCCGCTTCAAGTTAAGGCAGTATCCCCTTAAACTAGACCCATAGAAATACGAACAAAACGTTAGAAGTGTGAACAACTAAAACGAAGCAGATTTTTAGAAACGACAACGTCCTGGAAACCGACCTTAGAGGTTTATCTTTAGGATCTGACCTTAAAGGTCGTCATCACATTGGCCTCTCAATATTTGTTTCAAAATTGAGTCTGGATTGGTATACCTACGATATCACATTACCGTACAACTACGGGATACAATAAGATAAAATGTTGGCGCAAACATTCCACCTGAATTCCGGGTATTGTCGGCTCAAGTGGCAACCTAACCAGGTACTAATTTATTTACATTTATACCTTCAGCAAACGAAGTTGGGAAGTTGGGTGCTAGTAGCTGGTGACAACATAAACAGACCGGTGTGGAGGCCTAGTTAACGTGTGGGGGTGGGATAACATGAATTTCAACCCGCGCATGTTTCTCATACCAGCTCTTCCGCGTGGGTGCGATTCTGTAATACAAGTATTAGAGAAACGCACCCAGCCGGGTGAATTATGTCATTTCTGAAATATGCTGAATTATGTTGAATTATGTCATGTCATTGAATTATATCATGTCTTTGAATTGTCATTATATCATTAAATTAATGTATGCTGAATTATGTAATTTCATTACCTACTGGGTCTCTGTTCCAATTAGGATGTCTCCCGTCGACAGGAGCGGCGGAAAACAGGCCAGAGAACGTCGATAGCTTGAGAGAGCTAAGGCCATCCAATTTTCCAGGAATGTGGAACTTCCCGTACTTAAATCTAATCGTTAATTAGGAAGAAAGGTCAGAATACAAGACCAAGATAGACGTAGCAAACTTTAACACAAGTTTATTTCCCAGCAATTGATTTGGGAGCTTCTTCGGGCGACACCTGTCCTGATTGTTGGGTAATGTTTGCTGGCGTAGAAAGTAAAAAAAAAATACATTCTGAAGGTAAGCCATTGCCCAGCATCTTCATTAATAATTGATTTTCATCAAACTCTAAAATGCTTCATTTAGTGCTTTCATTTGTAAAAACAAAACAAAAACAGTACGGATGCAGGAGTTGGTTCATATTGGCACGAAACTAGAGTGCATTCCAGTACAAAATACATAGTATAGCACACGCATTGCAACAGTCAACGATACAACCAACTCAAGGGCAAGAACGTATGGTCTCCGACATCCGTTCATCGGAAGCCAGTCGGACAAAGATACCTACAACACCTCATGCCAGGCACCAAATTAATCTCAGAAAACAACTGCAGACCCCTTCCCCCTCTCTAACGCACCCCTATCAGTTTCGGGTCAACTTTCCCCGGTGGCGGTGAGGTAGCTTCTCTTCTCCTCACCGCTGCCTCCGTCACCGCTCCGTCTCGAAGTCGGGCCGGGGGCTGCGTCGCTCGTGCTGGGCGCACAACTCTGTGAGGACAGCGGCAGCCACCCAGTGCCGACAGCCGGCGGCCAGGGTCAGCAGGGAGCGGCGCCGCGCCCCCCGCACTGCCGCCGACACGGCCGACACGCTCACAGGCAGGTCCTGCACAAACGTCCAGTGCAGGTCCGCCTCGGCCGCGTGCTGCCGGGCACGACCGCGGGCTGTGAGTGCACAGAGACAATGACGGCATACATAACGTACAGACGGGCATCACACCAACCGTTTATGTAAACCGCCGATCATTGATGATGTGAAACGCACCAGTTATGTCTATGTTATGCTTGTCACCAAACTTGTCACCACTAACATACAAATATAACTTCTGTTAGGGAAAATCGCACATAAATATACAGACATAAACAATTCCACAACACCAGGAGACGAAAGCCTGGAATGCTACGCGGCTGCACCTCGAATCAGGCGCGTAACCACCACTGGGGTCACTGGGGATCAGTCCCCAATCACATTTTCGGATTTTAACATTACGCCTATGTGCGTTGCATGGAAAGAATCGACTTCAAAGTGCTTCCGTCCCCACCTACTTTCGGAAGATGGTTACGCCTATGCCTCGTATCCTGTTTCAGTTAATCGAGGATCGAATCCAAGATTCCGTGAGATAAGAGACCCGCTGTTACGTTTTTCACGGTATCAGTAATCTCAGTAATCAGTATCTAAAACTTACATAGACACTATATTTCACCGTAAGGTCTAATGGGATCCCAGGTCTACTGTTCCATTGTCTCGTAAGATATTGATGGATCCCAGCCCCGTTGTTGGTTCTTGCACATCATTTTCTCGGATGTGGGAGGACCCGTTTCAGAGATCTCAGGGAGTCTATGCTGCCAACTCTCCGTTAGTCATCAGGTGGCACTCGTCACACCTGTGACCTGCCGGCGCCGGCCGCAGCTGCCCTCGTCTGCGCAGCGCAGCCACGTCAGGGATCGAATTGGCTGCCTGCCCGTATCCCAGAGACACGCTCTGAGTAACACGATTACTGCGTCGGGCGCCGCTGGTGTGATGTTGCCCCGCGACGCGTCCGACGGAAAATTTACCGCGCCCACGAAACATCTCCCGGGGATCTCTAGAGGCCGCAGGTAACTCAATAGTGATTAGCCTCAATTGAGGCGGAATGGTAATCGTGTTTGAATGCGTTCAACACAGCGCGAACATTTCGCCGAACATCAACAGCCAAAATGAGTGATCACGTGACAGAACGGCAACTGTTCTGTTAGAAATTAATTGGAAACCGTCATCTAAACCAGGACGCCGTAGTTATGTGAAAGCCATTAATAACTTGACAACTTCCATCAGTCACCTAGCAGGAACGCGTTCGTTGGCGCAGACGACGAACATTTGTTTGCAGGGGAATAGTATTTATCCGGGGATATTTGTGCTCTATTCATATCCGACATAGGCTAATTACGAGCACTCGTAATGAGCCTAGCGCGAAGCGAGCGGAACGAGCGGAGCGCGCTCGTCCTTCCGTGATGTAAGGGAAAATCTGAATATGAGCGGCCCTTCTTTGCTGAGCAGCCCCATCTAACCTACCCTGTTTGAGACCGGTGCTGACTCACGTGGGTGACTACCGCTGCGCGTGGCGCGTGCCGCGTGATGGGTGTTGAAGTGTTTGCTCGCAAAAACTCCGCAACGGCTGGACAGATTGTGTGCAAATTTGGTGTGTGGTTAGGGACCCCTCAGCCGTCACTTTCCCTCAAGTCAGGGGTCGGGTGCCTTTGCACGTGCGCACCCTTTTTTGTATCTCAGAAACTACTTGCCCGATCGAGTTGAAATTCACCATACATTTCCTTCGCGCTCGCTCGTTCACCGCCGACTACGGCGCCTTACTGGTGATTATTATTCGGGCGGGCATGACAAACATTGATGAGAGGTTTCCTAGTAGTATCTCCAGATTTAGACTCCTTCCGACTGGGAGATGGAAATTCTGTTAAAATTTGCACAGCACATGTTGCTGCTGCTGTACGGGGCAGACGTTCTTCGTGGCGGCCACTCCCCGCTCTGCCCACGCTCCCTCACCTGTTGGGTGATCTGCAGGTGGTCGTGCTCGTGGCACGTGGTGGTCAGCACGTGCGCGCGGTACGTGGCGTCCTCGGCCGAGTCGTGGCGGCTGAACTGGGTGTTGTAGCGCACAGTGCGCCGCACCAGCTTACCGAACTCCTCCTCATCCAGGGCCTCCTCCTGGCGGGGGCGGGCCCAGAGCGGACGATCACCGAGTGTACCGTACGTGCCACCGTGTGGTCAGTTAGGTGTTCCAAACAATCTGACGTTTCAGATCAGAGGAAAAACCACATCGATAACCTCATACTACGAGGCCGGAGGTGAAAAATGAGAAAATGATTTACTACAAAAAAAGTCCTTAAAATCATCGACGGACAAACAGCACATAGAAGACATTCATTTATAGAAACCCTCGCACCCATGCTCTTGATTGCCTTTGATACATATATGCCATACGTGTGCTATTTTAACAACAAATAGCTACATAGTCGAGCAGCATAATTTTGTCAGATTTTCACCTCTAGCTGGGTCAGCCCGACAGTGTCAATGGGCTGGCTATCCAGTGCTACAACAGCACTCACGCCACCACCGCCGCCGATCCCGGCCCGGCCATGGCAGGAGGTCGGATGACGACGGCCGCCTTCTCTCACCCCCAGTGACGTCACGAGACTGATAACGCCGGCTCCGGTTGCACGATGAACATGTGTATTACGTCAGTCAAACGCGTCAGGCCATCAGATACTTAATGAATACAGCCGTCACGTACAACTAATGATTAGGTACTCAGAAACGAGCTCGTTTCGCTCGTCATGTATTTACATCTTCATCCATCTGATGTAGTTAGCATTTGACCTTACTGGCCTTGGTCAGTGTTTTTTTATTTTATTTACAAGACGTGTTTCCTCAATAAAGCGCAGGTAGCAGCGGACACAAGGACAACATAACAGAAACATGACATAATGTGAAATAGATTATCGATGTCTGCGACCCGTTTCCCGTTCACTTTTTGTTCATTGCCAGGCACAACCAATATGAAAATATTTTAATTTGGTAAATATTTCAAAGTTCAAACCCGCAGTAAATCACACAAGAAATACACCGTCGACAGAAGCTATTGCCATTATTCATCCCATGCTCCGGCACAACTGCAGTATTTTGGGCTCTCGGGCGCCCGAACGACGTGGTCATACGACGTTCATAACAGATGTGCCGGCGTCACCGACAGTATGCTCTGGACCATATCTTACCATTTTGTGCCATGGTCTCTGCTCACATACTCTTCACAATCTCACATACAATCACGAAGATGGAACTACCTTGCTGAAACGGGATCTGGTGGAGTGCCTGAGAGCCGCGTGATCACGCGCCACTGCGACTCACCTGTGGACAGCAGTAACGCAGATGTATGCCCAGTGGCGGCAGCAGCTGCAGGTAGGAGCGGAGCCGGGCACAGGCCGGACCGACCCAGGCCACCGTCAACCGCTTCAGGTAACTGCAGCAAACAGCCGGACAATAATCACGACACAGTGCAGTCAGTTGTGACATGTCTCTGGCGGAGGCCTGACACAGTTGTCAGTTATGACATGTCTCTGGCTGACTCCTGACATAGTTCAGTTCAGTCAGTTGTGACATGTCTCTGGCTGAGGCCTGACACAGTTCAGTCAGCTGTGACATGTCTCTGGCTGAGGCCTGACATAGTTCAGTTCAGTCAGTTGTGACATGTCTCTGGCTGAGGCCTGACATAGTTCAGTTCAGTCAGTTGTGACATGTCTCTGGCTGAGGCCTGACATAGTTCAGTTCAGTCAGTTGTGACATGTCTCTGGCTGACGCCTGACACAGTTCAGTTCAGTCAGTTGTGACATGTCTCTGGCTGAGGCCTGACACAGTTCAGTCAGTTGTGACATGTCTCTGGCTGAGGCCTGACACAGTTCAGTTCAGTCAGTTGTGACATGTCTCTGGCTGAGGCCTGACATAGTTCAGTTCAGTCAGCTGTGACATGTCTCTGGCTGAGACCTGACATAGTTCAGTTCAGTCAGTTGTGACATGTCTCTGGCTGATGCCTGACACAGTTCAGTTCAGTCAGCTGTGACATGTCTCTGGCTGACGCCTGACACAGTTCAGTTCAGTCAGTTGTGACATGTCTCTGGCTGAGGCCTGACATAGTTCAGTTCAGTCAGTTGTGACATGTCTCTGGCTGACGCCTGACATAGTTCAGTCAGTTGTGACATGTCTCTGGCTGAGGCCTGACATAGTTCAGTTCAGTCAGTTGTGACATGTCTCTGGCTGAGGCCTGACACAGTTCAGTCAGTTGTGACATGTCTCTGGCTGAGGCCTGATACAGTTCAGTTCAGTCAGTTGTGACATGTCTCTGGCTGAGGCCTGACATAGTTCAGTTCAGTCAGTTGTGACATGTCTCTGGCTGACGCCTGACACAGTTCAGTTCAGTTAGTTGTGACATGTCTCTGGCTGAGGCATGACATAGTTCAGTTCAGTCAGTTGTGACATGTCTCTGGCTGACGCCTGACATAGTTCAGTCAGTTGTGACATGTCTCTGGCTGAGGCCTGACTTTGTTCAGTTCAGTCAGTTGTGACATGTCTCTGGCTGAGGCCTGACATAGTTCAGTCAGTTGTGACATGTCTCTGGCTGAGGCATGACATAGTTCAGTTCAGTCAGTTGTGACATGTCTCTGGCTGAGGCCTGACATAGTTCAGTCAGTTGTGACATGTCTCTGGCTGAGGCCTGACACAGTTCAGTTCAGTCAGTTGTGACATGTCTCTGGCTGAGGCCTGACATAGTTCAGTCAGTTGTGACATGTCTCTGGCTGAGACCTGACACAGTTCAGTTCAGTCAGTTGTGACATGTCTCTGGCTGACACCTGACATAGTTCAGTTCAGTCAGTTGTGACATGTCTCTGGCTGAGGCCTGAGACAGTTCAGTTCAGTCAGTTGTGACATGTCTCTGGCTGAGGCCTGATACAGTTCAGTTCAGTCATTTGTGACATGTCTCTGGCTGAGGCCTGACACAGTTCAGTTCAGTCAGTTGTGACATGTCTCTGGCTGAGGCCTGATACAGTTCAGTTCAGTCAGTTGTGACATGTCTCTGGCTGAGGCCTGACACAGTTCAGTTCAGTCAGTTGTGACATGTCTCTGGCTGAGGCCTGATACAGTTCAGTTCAGTCAGTTGTGACATGTCTCTGGCTGAGGCCTGACACAGTTCAGTTCAGTCAGTTGTGACATGTCTCTGGCTGAGGCCTGATACAGTTCAGTTCAGTCAGTTGTGACATGTCTCTAGCTGAGGCATGACATAGTTCAGTCAGTTGTGACATGTCTCTGGCTGAGGCCTGATACAGTTCAGTTCAGTCAGTTGTGACATGTCTCTGGCTGAGGCCTGACATAGTTCAGTTCAGTCAGTTGTGACATGTCTCTGGCTGAGGCCTGACATAGTTCAGTTCAGTCAGTTGTGACATGTCTCTGGCTGAGGCCTGACACAGTTCAGTCAGTTGTGACATGTCTCTGGCTGAGGCCTGACACAGTTCAGTTCAGTCAGTTGTGACATGTCTCTGGCTGAGGCCTGATACAGTTCAGTTCAGTCAGTTGTGACATGTCTCTAGCTGAGGCATGACATAGTTCAGTCAGTTGTGACATGTCTCTGGCTGAGGCCTGATACAGTTCAGTTCAGTCAGTTGTGACATGTCTCTGGCTGAGGCCTGACACAGTTCAGTTCAGTCAGTTGTGACATGTCTCTGGCTGAGGCCTGATACAGTTCAGTTCAGTCAGTTGTGACATGTCTCTGGCTGAGGCCTGACACAGTTCAGTTCAGTCAGTTGTGACATGTCTCTGGCTGAGGCCTGATACAGTTCAGTTCAGTCAGTTGTGACATGTCTCTGGCTGAGGCCTGACACAGTTCAGTTCAGTCAGTTGTGACATGTCTCTGGCTGAGGCCTGATACAGTTCAGTTCAGTCAGTTGTGACATGTCTCTGGCTGAGGCATGACATAGTTCAGTCAGTTGTGACATGTCTCTAGCTGAGGCATGACATAGTTCAGTCAGTTGTGACATGTCTCTGGCTGAGGCCTGATACAGTTCAGTTCAGTCAGTTGTGACATGTCTCTGGCTGAGGCCTGACACAGTTCAGTTCAGTCAGTTGTGACATGTCTCTGGCTGAGGCCTGACACAGTTCAGTTCAGTCAGTTGTGACATGTCTCTGGCTGAGGCCTGATACAGTTCAGTTCAGTCAGTTGTGACATGTCTCTGGCTGAGGCCTGACACAGTTCAGTTCAGTCAGTTGTGACATGTCTCTGGCTGAGGCCTGATACAGTTCAGTTCAGTCAGTTGTGACATGTCTCTAGCTGAGGCATGACATAGTTCAGTCAGTTGTGACATGTCTCTGGCTGAGGAGTGATACAGTTCAGTCAGTTGTGACATGTCTCTGGCTGAGGCATGACACAGTTCAGTCAGTTGTGACATGTCTCTGGCGGAGGCCTGACACAGTTCAGTCAGTTGTGACATGTCTCTGGCTGAGGCCTGACATAGTTCAGTTCAGTCAGTTGTGACATGTCTCTGGCTGAGGCCTGACACAGTTCAGTCAGTTGTGACATGTCTCTGGCTGAGGCCTGACACAGTTCAGTCAGTTGTGACATGTCTCTGGCTGACGCCTGACATAGTTCAGTTCAGTCAGTTGTGACATGTCTCTGGCTGACGCCTGACACAGTTCAGTCAGCTGTGACATGTCTCTGGCTGAGGCCTGACACAGTTCAGTTCAGTCAGTTGTGACATGTCTCTGGCTGAGGCCTGAAACAGTTCAGTTCAGTCAGCTGTGACATGTCTCTGGCTGACGCCTGACACAGTTCAGTTCAGTCAGTTGTGACATGTCTCTGGCTAACGCCTGACATAGTTCAGTTCAGTCAGTTGTGACATGTCTCTGGCTGAGGCCTGACATAGTTCAGTCAGTTGTGACATGTCTCTGGCTGAGGCCTGACATAGTTCAGTCAGTTGTGACATGTCTCTGGCTGAGGCCTGACACAGTTCAGTTCAGTCAGTTGTGACATGTCTCTGGCTGAGGCCTGACATAGTTCAGTTCAGTCAGCTGTGACATGTCTCTGGCTGAGGCCTGACACAGTTCAGTTCAGTCAGTTGTGACATGTCTCTGGCTGAGGCCTGCCATAGTTCAGTCAGTTGTGACATGTCTCTGGCTGAGGCCTGACATAGTTCAGTTCAGTCAGTTGTGACATGTCTCTGGCTGAGGCCTGACATAGTTCAGTCAGTTGTGACATGTCTCTGGCTGAGGCCTGACACAGTTCAGTTCAGTCAGTTGTGACATGTCTCTGGCTGAGGCCTGACATAGTTCAGTTCAGTCAGCTGTGACATGTCTCTGGCTGAGGCCTGACATAGTTCAGTTCAGTCAGTTGTGACATGTCTCTGGCTGAGGCCTGACATAGTTCAGTCAGTTGTGACATGTCTCTGGCTGAGGCCTGACACAGTTCAGTCAGTTGTGACATGTCTCTGGCTGAGGCCTGACACCGTTCAGTTCAGTCAGTTGTGACATGTCTCTGGCTGACACCTGACATAGTTCAGTTCAGTCAGTTGTGACATGTCTCTGGCTGACGCCTGACATAGTTCAGTCAGTTGTGACATGTCTCTGGCTGAGGCCTGACACAGTTCAGTCAGCTGTGACATGTCTCTGGCTGAGGCATGACACAGTTCAGTCAGTTGTGACATGTCTCTGGCTGAGGCCTGACACAGTTCAGTCAGCTGTGACATGTCTCTGGCTGAGGCCTGACACAGTTCAGTCAGTTGTGACATGTCTCTGGCTGACACCTGACATAGTTCAGTTCAGTCAGTTGTGACATGTCTCTGGCTGACGCCTGACATAGTTCAGTCAGTTGTGACATGTCTCTGGCTGAGGCCTGACACAGTTCAGTTCAGTCAGTTGTGACATGTCTCTGGCTGACGCCTGACATAGTTCAGTCAGCTGTGACATGTCTCTGGCTGAGGCCTGACATAGTTCAGTTCAGTCAGTTGTGACATGTCTCTGGCTGAGGCCTGACACAGTTCAGTTCAGTCAGTTGTGACATGTCTCTGGCTGACACCTGACATAGTTCAGTTCAGTCAGTTGTGACATGTCTCTGGCTGACGCCTGACATAGTTCAGTCAGTTGTGACATGTCTCTGGCTGAGGCCTGACACAGTTCAGTTCAGTCAGTTGTGACATGTCTCTGGCTGACGCCTGACACAGTCAAGTCAGTTGTGACATGTCTCTGGCTGAGGCCTGACACAGTTCAGTCAGTTGTGACATGTCTCTGGCTGAGGCCTGACACAGTTCAGTCAGTTGTGACATGTCTCTGGCTGAGGCCTGACATAGTTCAGTCAGCTGTGACATGTCTCTGGCTGAGGCATGACACAGTTCAGTCAGTGGTGACATGTCTCTGGCTGACGCCTGACATAGTTCAGTCAGCTGTGACATGTCTCTGGCTGAGGCCTGACATAGTTCAGTTCAGTCAGTTGTGACATGTCTCTGGCTGAGGCCTGACACAGTTCAGTCAGCTGTGACATGTCTCTGGCTGAGGCCTGATACAGTTCAGTTCAGTCAGTTGTGACATGTCTCTGGCTGAGGCCTGACACAGTTCAGTTCAGTCAGTTGTGACATGTCTCTGGCTGAGGCCTGACACAGTTCAGTTCAGTCAGTTGTGACATGTCTCTGGCTGACGCCTGACATAGTTCAGTCAGTTGTGACATGTCTCTGGCTGAGGCCTGACATAGTTCAGTCAGTTGTGACATGACTCTGGCTGAGGCCTGCCATAGTTCAGTCAGTTGTGACACGTCTCTGGCTGAGGCCTGACATAGTTCAGTCAGCTGTGACATGTCTCTGGCTGAGGCATGACACAGTTCAGTCAGTTGTGACATGTCTCTGGCTGAGGCCTGACACAGTCAAGTCAGTTGTGACATGTCTCTGGCTGACGCCTGACATAGTTCAGTTCAGTCAGTTGTGACATGTCTCTGGCTGAGGCCTGATACAGTTCAGTTCAGTCAGTTGTGACATGTCTCTGGCTGAGGCCTGACATAGTTCAGTCAGCTGTGACATGTCTCTGGCTGAGGCATGACACAGTTCAGTCAGTTGTGACATGTCTCTGGCTGAGGCCTGACATAGTTCAGTCAGTTGTGACATGTCTCTGGCTGAGGCCTGACATAGTTCAGTCAGTTGTGACATGTCTCTGGCTGAGGCCTGACATAGTTCAGTTCAGTCAGTTGTGACATGTCTCTGGCTGACGCCTGACATAGTTCAGTTCAGTCAGTTGTGACATGTCTCTGGCTGACGCCTGACACAGTTCAGTTCAGTCAGTTGTAACATGTCTCTGGCTGAGGCCTGACATAGTTCAGTCAGTTGTGACATGTCTCTGGCTGAGGCCTGACATAGTTCAGTTCAGTCAGTTGTGACATGTCTCTGGCTGACGCCTGACACAGTTCAGTCAGTTGTGACATGTCTCTGGCTGAGGCCTGACATAGTTCAGTTCAGTCAGTTGTGACATGTCTCTGGCTGACGCCTGACATAGTTCAGTTCAGTCAGTTGTGACATGTCTCTGGCTGACGCCTGACACAGTTCAGTTCAGTCAGTTGTAACATGTCTCTGGCTGAGGCCTGACATAGTTCAGTCAGTTGTGACATGTCTCTGGCTGAGGCCTGACATAGTTCAGTTCAGTCAGTTGTGACATGTCTCTGGCTGACGCCTGACACAGTTAAGTCAGTTGTGACATGTCTCTGGCTGAGGCCTGACATAGTTCAGTTCAGTCAGTTGTGACATGTCTCTGGCTGACGCCTGACACAGTTCAGTCAGTTGTGACATGTCTCTGGCTGAGGCCTGACATAGTTCAGTTCAGTGAGTTGTGACATGTCTCTGGCTGACGCCTGACACAGTTCAGTCAGTTGTGACATGTCTCTGGCTGAGGCCTGACACAGTTCAGTCAGCTGTGACATGTCTCTGGCTGAGGCCTGACACAGTTCAGTCAGCTGTGACATGTCTCTGGCTGAGGCCTGATACAGTTCAGTCAGTTGTGACATGTCTCTGGCTGAGACCTGACACAGTTCAGTCAGTTGTGACATGTCTCTGGCTGAGGCCTGACATAGTTCAGTTCAGTCAGTTGTGACATGTCTCTGGCTGACGCCTGACATAGTTCAGTCAGTTGTGACATGTCTCTGGCTGAGGCCTGACATAGTTCAGTTCAGTCAGCTGTGACATGTCTCTGGCTGAGGCCTGACATAGTTCAGTCAGTTGTGACATGTCTCTGGCTGAGGCCTGACATAGTTCAGTTCAGTCAGTTGTGACATGTCTCTGGCTGAGGCCTGACATAGTTCAGTCAGTTGTGACATGTCTCTGGCTGAGGCCTGACACAGTTCAGTCAGCTGTGACATGTCTCTGGCTGAGGCCTGACACAGTTCAGTCAGTTGTGACATGTCTCTGGCTGACGCCTGGCACAGTTCAGTTCAGTCAGTTGTGACATGTTTATGGCTGAAGCCTGACATAGTTCAGTCAGTTGTGACATGTCTCTGGCTGAGGCCTGACACAGTTCAGTCAGCTGTGACATGTCTCTGGCTGAGGCCTGACATAGTTCAGTTCAGTCAGTTGTGCCATGTCTCTGGCTGAGGCCTGACATAGTTCAGTCAGTTGTGACATGTCTCTGGCTGAGGCCTGACATAGTTCAGTTCAGTCAGTTGTGACATGTCTCTGGCTGACGCCTGACATAGTTCAGTTCAGTCAGTTGTGACATGTCTCTGGCTAAGGCCTGATACAGTTCAGTTCAGTCAGTTGTGACATGTCTCTGGCTGACGCCTGACATAGTTCAGTTCAGTCAGTTGTGACATGTCTCTGGCTGAGGCCTGATACAGTGCAGTTCAGTCAGTTGTGACATGTCTCTGGCTGAGGCATGACATAGTTCAGTTCAGTCAGTTGTGACATGTCTCTGGCTGACGCCTGACATAGTTCAGTTCAGTCAGTTGTGACATGTCTCTGGCTAAGGCCTGATACAGTTCAGTTCAGTCAGTTGTGACATGTCTCTGGCTGAGGCCTGACATAGTTCAGTCAGTTGTGACATGTCTCTGGCTGAGGCCTGACATAGTTCAGTTCAGTCAGTTGTGACATGTCTCTGGCTGACGCCTGACATAGTTCAGTTCAGTCAGTTGTGACATGTCTCTGGCTAAGGCCTGATACAGTTCAGTTCAGTCAGTTGTGACATGTCTCTGGCTGACGCCTGACATAGTTCAGTTCAGTCAGTTGTGACATGTCTCTGGCTGAGGCCTGATACAGTGCAGTTCAGTCAGTTGTGACATGTCTCTGGCTGAGGCATGACATAGTTCAGTCAGTTGTGACATGTCTCTGGCTGACGCCTGATACAGTTCAGTTCAGTCAGTTGTGACATGTCTCTGGCTGACGCCTGACACAGTTCAGTTCAGTCAGTTGTGACATGTCTCTGGCTGAGGCCTGACACAGTTCAGTTCAGTCAGTTGTGACATGTCTCTGGCTGAGGCCTGACATAGTTCAGTTCAGTCAGTTGTGACATGTCTCTGGCTGACGCCTGACACAGTTCAGTCAGCTGTGACATGTCTCTGGCTGAGGCCTGACATAGTTCAGTTCAGTCAGTTGTGACATATCTCTGGCTGAGGCATGACACAGTTCAGTCAGTTGTGACATGTCTCTGGCTGAGGCCTGACACAGTTCAGTCAGTTGTGACATGTCTCTGGCTGAGGCCTGACACAGTTCAGTTCAGTCAGTTGTGACATGTCTCTGGCTGAGGCCTGACACAGTTCAGTTCAGTCAGTTGTGATATGTCTCTGGCTGAGGCCTGACATAGTTCAGTTCAGTCAGTTGTGACATGTCTCTGGCTGACGCCTGACACAGTTCAGTCAGCTGTGACATGTCTCTGGCTGAGGCCTGACACAGTTCAGTTCAGTCAGTTGTGACATGTCTCTGGCTGAGGCCTGACATAGTTCAGTCAGTTGTGACATGTCTCTGGCTGAGGCCTGACACAGTTCAGTTCAGTCAGTTGTGACATGTCTCTGGCTGAGGCCTGACATAGTTCAGTCAGTTGTGACATGTCTCTGGCTGAGGCCTGACACAGTTCAGTTCAGTCAGTTGTGACATGTCTCTGGCTGAGGCCTGACATAGTTCAGTCAGTTGTGACATGTCTCTGGCTGAGACCTGACACAGTTCAGTCAGTTGTGACATGTCTCTGGCTGAGGCCTGACACAGTCAAGTCAGTTGTGACCTGTCTTTGGCTGACGCCTGACACAGTTCAGTCAGCTGTGACATGTCTCTGGCTGAGGCCTGACACAGTTCAGTTCAGTCAGTTGTGATATGTCTCTGGCTGAGGCCTGACATAGTTCAGTTCAGTCAGTTGTGACATGTCTCTGGCTGACGCCTGACACAGTTCAGTCAGCTGTGACATGTCTCTGGCTGAGGCATGACACAGTTCAGTTCAGTCAGTTGTGACATGTCTCTGGCTGACGCCTGACACAGTTCAGTCAGCTGTGACATGTCTCTGGCTGAGGCCTGATACAGTTCAGTTCAGTCAGTTGTGACATGTCTCTGGCTGACGCCTGACACAGTTCAGTTCAGTCAGTTGTGACATGTCTCTGGCTGAGGCCTGACACAGTTCAGTTCAGTCAGTTGTGACATGTCTCAGGCTGAGGCCTGACATAGTTCAGTTCAGTCAGTTGTGACATGTCTCTGGCTGAGGCCTGACACAGTTCAGTCAGTTGTGACATGTTTCTGGCTGAGGACTGACACAGTTCAGTCAGTTGTGACATGTCTCTGGCTGAGGCCTGACACAGTTCAGTTCAGTCAGTTGTGACACGTCTCTGGCTGAGGCCTGACACAGTTCAGTCAGTTGTGACATGTCTCAGGCTGAGGCCTGACACAGTCAAGTCAGTTGTGACATGTCTCTGGCTGAGGCCTGACACAGTTCAGTCAGTTGTGACATGTTTATGGCTGAAGCATGACACAGTTCAGTCAGCTGTGACATGTCTCTGGCTGACGCCTGACATAGTTCAGTTCAGTCAGTTGTGACATGTCTCTGGCTGACGCCTGACACAGTTCAGTCAGTTGTGACATGTCTCTGGCTGACGCCTGACATAGTTCAGTTCAGTCAGCTGTGACATGTCTCTGGCTGACACCTGACATAGTTCAGTCAGTTGTGGCATGTCTCTGGCTGACGCCTGACACAGTTCAGTCAGTTGTGACATGTCTCTGGCTGACGCCTGACACAGTTCAGTCAGTTGTGACATGTCTCTGGCTGACGCCTGACACAGTTCAGTCAGTTGTGACATGTCTCTGGCTGACGCCTGACATAGTTCAGTTCAGTCAGGTGTGACATGTCTCTGGCTGACGCCTGACACAGTTCAGTTCAGTCAGTTGTGACATGTCTCTGGCTGACACCTGACATAGTTAAGTTCAGTCAGTTGTGATATGTCTCTGGCTGAGGCCTGACATAGTTCAGTTCAGTCAGTTGTGACATGTCTCTGGCTGAGGCCTGACATAGTTCAGTCAGTTGTGACATGTCTCTGGCTGACACTTGACATAGTTCAGTTCAGTCAGTTGTGACATGTCTCTGGCTGAGGCCTGACACAGTTCAGTTCAGTCAGTTGTGACATGTCTCTGGCTGAGGCCTGACACAGTTTCAGTCAGTTGTGACATGTCTCTGGCTGAGGCCTGACACAGTTCAGTTCAGTCAGTTGTGACATGTCTCTGGCTGAGGCCTGACATAGTTCAGTCAGTTGTGACATGTCTCTGGCTGAGGCCTGACACAGTTCAGTCAGTTGTGACATGTCTCTGGCTGAGGCCTGACACACTTCAGTCAGTTGTGACCTGTCTCTGGCTGAGACATGAAGCCAGGAACAGACAGGGACGGCGAGGGGAGGGCTCAGCAGGCAGATCCTTTATCTCGTCTGGAGGAGAGGACGCGTGTTACTTGCTATTCAGGGTGTGACGACAGTGAGGAAAATAGAGGCTGCAGTACCACACACATTAGCAATAAACAGGCGTTAAAATCAGGGTAGTAGAACAACGGATAGAACAGTAAGGAATGTAACGCCCAAATGAATTAGACAAGATATAATTTGTATCGTAATTGTTTTGCCTATTATAAATTAAAGGTATTGTTTGCTATCAATAACTTCTATTTTCATAGATTAAATATTTATTTATTGAATTAAACGCCAGCAAATATACGAAGTAGTAGTCAAAGTAGTGTATTTGCAGTACATTTAGTAGCATTTGGAAGCCATCATATTAAATTCTACTACGAAGTAGTCGAAGTAGTGTATATTTCAGTACTGTAGTAGCATTTGGAAGCGATCAGCGGTCGTTCCGATATTGTTTAACCCCCAAGCCGATTTAACCCCTTTACGCCCGGAATATATAAAAATGATTCATACAAACGTTGTAGCTAAGGCTTGCAGCTTCCACAAGTCGGATTTGTACCATAGGTTACGAGCCAGTCTCGTCTGAAAATCATCGATTTAACATGGGAACCCTATGGTGTAGTAGGTTTTTAACGCCCAAACGCCCGAGTGCTGCCAACTGTTACTGGTGGGGGCTGGTTAAAATAACCACCGAAACTGCCCGCGCTCGACAGTGTTTGAGCAAAACCAGTTCCCGAATGAAAGGGGAAGTACCAGGACCGAGTGCTTCGGAAGCCTCGACAGTTGCCGACACTAATTTATAGAGAGAGCTGGGCAGGGGGGCTCACTCCGGCACCTTCAGCATTACGCGGGAGGGTCCCATCCAATACCAGCCTCTGATTGGCCGTGACGTCAACGGTACATGCCTTTTGCTACCCGGCATGATTAGCGTGCAAAATCCCATTGGGATCCCCCTCTAACTCAAAAATTAAAAAGGTTAGCAAGACGCAGAACACAGTATACGAAAGCTCTCTACAAGGCTATTCGAAGTTACTTCGGGTATTATTTGATTCAGGTCAATATTGAGGTCACCAGAGGTCATCAAAGGTCACATTTTCCAGGTGAAGGACTTTGCTCTAGAAACCCCCAAATATGTCGGGAACTAGTAAGAAACAGAAAAAGCAATCGAAAGCTCATGCAAATTCAAATAGACATAACCGTACTCAAATTTAAGCTCAGGTCAATAGTTTAGGCCCCAGAGGTCACGAAAGGTCACGGACATTTTTTCCAAAACGTTTTGTATAAATAACTTTGTATTGGTTAGACATATAGCAGTAATTTTAACACCATCGTGTTTGTCTCGTAAAGGCACTTCGAAACAAAATACTAACGGTGACCTGGTTAGGTCAACTTCAAAATTTGACCTCAGGTCTAGGTCATTTAGTGACGCAGGTAGATCATGTTGCATATGAGGCGACGCGACTCGACGCGACAAACACAGTGGCATCATTTGCACGTCTCTATCTGTGTTCTATCAAGAGTTATCAAAAAGGGCCTGGTGACCTGAGATGACCTCAGCCGACCTTGCAGAGCAGAGCCGACTGAGCAACAATTGCACCTGGGTCATCAATAATTAGTTAAAATAACATGATTCTGAAAGAATTTGCCTGATCCAATGCATATTCTCTGAAAAGGAAGCATCTGTATATTTTCCCATTGACATACAATTGGGAGGTCACGAAATTAATTGACCTGACCTTAGGTCACCACTACAAACAAAAATCTGAGCTAAACAAATTATAGGTACTCATGACCTTATGAAACCCTGCAAGTTTCAAATTTATCGGACAAACACTGTGGCTTTGGCACGATCACAAACATTTTTGGAGGTAAGGTCACTTGACAAGACCTGACTTTGGACGACCTGAAGTTAAAACTTTCACACAATGTGGTTCATTGATGCCCACATAGCCGTGCCAAATTTTGCGACGCTGTGCGCCGCCGTTTTCTCGCTATTCTCGAAAAACCTCAGGGGTGGTCAAAATAACTCCGTTCGATTGCCGTTCCACCAGCGTCCAATCACCTTCACACAGTGGCGGGATAAGAGGGGGACAGTTGCCCCCCACACTCAATAAGTTTTTTTTTTTGGGGGGGGGGGGGGCAAACATGATTCCCCAATAAATTTGTAAGAGGGGCCTTCAAGAAGTTGACAGGTCTCCGAGGTGCCCCCAGCCAGCCTGAGGGGAAGGCCCTCAGTCGGCCTGACGAGGGCCCTCGGAAGCTCTGAGGGGGCCCTCGGAAGGCCTGAGACTTCAACATGGACCTATCCGACGTTTTTTTGCGACCATTTAGAGGCCCAGCGAAATATAATGGCCTAAATCCGAGGAGATCTGGTGGGGGCGTGACTTTGAACACTCCTGATATTTTTCGAGAATAGCGAGAAAACAGCGGCGCGCAGCGCCGCCAAATTTGGCACGGCCATGTGCGCATCAATTACCCACATTGTGTGAAAGTTTTAACTTCAGATCATCTCAAGTCAGGTCACCAGGTCACGTCAAGTGACCTTACCTCAAAATGTCCGATAAATTTGAAACTTGCAGGATTTCATAAGGTCATAAGTACCTACAATTCGTTTATCTCGGATTTTTTTGTTGTATCGGTGACTTAAGCCCTAAGGTCAGGTCAATTTCGTGACCACCCCATTATAAGTCAATGGGAAAATATACAAATGCTTCCTTTTCAGAGAATATGCATTGGATCAGGCCATTTCTTACAGAACCATGTTATTTTAGCTCATTTTAGATCACCCAGATGCAATTGTTGCTCAGTGACCTCTGCAAGGTCGGCTGAGGTCATCTCAGGTCACCAGGACCTTTTTGCTAATAACTCTTGATATAATAAAGATAGAGACGTGCAAATGATACCACTGTGTTTGTCGCGTCGAGTCGCGTCGCCCCATATGCAACATGACCTACCTGGGTAACTAAATGACCTTGACCTGAAGTCAAATTTTGAAGTTGACCTAACCAGGTCACCATTAATATTTTGTTTCGAAGTGCCTTTATGAGACAGACACGATGGTGTTAAAATTACTGCTGTATGTCTAACCAATACAAAGTTATTTATAAAAAAACGTTTTGGAAAAAATGTCCTCGTGACCTTTCGTGACCTCTGGGGCCTTAACTATTGAACTGAGCTTAAATTTGAGTACAATTATGTCGATTTTAATTTGCATGAGCTTTCGATTGCTTTTTTCCTTGGCTTATTAGGTTTCATAGTTCCCGAGATATTTGGGGGTTTCTAGAGCAAAGTCCTTCACTTGGATAATGTGACCTTTGATGACCTCTGGTGACCTCAATATTTACCTGAGTCAAATAATACCCGAAGTAACTTCGAATGGCCTTGTAGAGAGATTTCGAATACTTGTTTCTGCGTCTTGCTAGCCTTTTTAGTTTTTTAGGTAGAGGGGGATCCCAATGGGATTTTGCACGCTGATCATGCCGGCTAGCAAGTCATGTACCATTGACGTCACGACCATCGACCATCGACTTGAGACCCTGTTTTTTTCTTTCCGGAAATGGCCTACCTCGTTATATAGCCTTGGATCTGGGGTTCGAATAGTGACGCCATTTTGTTTTGCTTCTGCTGAGCGAGCAGGCTCGAGTGCGGTCTGCTCTATGCGGTCTGAATCAGTGGCTGAATCAGTGGCGTCGATAAAGGCGTCCCTGCAGGTAACGTGTTACGCCAACCACATGCCCTCAATGCAGGGAAGCAATATTAGACCGTCTGGACGCTTCCCGATCGAGGCCAACGTGATAAACTGTTGATAAGGTTAACCCGTGCACCGCAGGGGCTTTGCGCCGAACACGAACTGCAGGGGGGGGGGGAGGGTTGATTTCCGCCCTCCCCCCCCCCCCGTGAGATCTCGAAAACTAAGCTACGTAGCGACAAGCGGAAAACGTCTCTTGATAGCTTGATACAAGTTCTATCGAAAGTATTTCAGTATTGTTTTAGGTCAGGTCAAAATTGATGTCACTAGAGGTCATCAAAGGTCAAATTTTCCAGTTTTTCCTGTTTTAGGACATCGCTCCAGAAATTCCCATATATCTCGGAAACTATGCTAAACTACTATGCTATTTAGAAACAAACGGGAAAAAGCAAACGCCAGCCAGTTAAATTTTCAATCGACAAGGTGTCCTCAAAATTGATCTCAGGTCATATTTGATGCTCCAGAGGTCAAAAATGTTTTTTTTTTTTTTTTTTTTTGCAAAATCATTTTTCGCTATTAACTCTTTACTTAATCAAAATAACAGAAAACTGTTTACGCCATTGTGTTTATCTTGTCAAGGCGCTTCGAATGATATGCATGCTGAACTTGTTAAGTCCATTACAAAAAATGGCATCAGGTCAAGGTCAAGTGGTGACCTAAGTAGGGCATGTTGCATATGGGAAGACGTGTCTCGACGAGACAAACACATTGCTGTCTGTTTTATTCTCTATCTTCATTATGTCGGGAGTTATTAACAAAAAAAGTGATTGTGACCTCACATGACCTCAATGACCCCATAGGGATCACTGGACATAAATTACACTTGGATCATCAAGAATATCCTATAATAACATGATCCAGATGTAATTGGACATATATCATGCATATCCTTGAAATAGAAAGCATTTGTATATTTCCCCATTTACTTATTATGGGAGGTTACGAAATTGACCTGACTTTAGGTCACCGATATCAAAATTCCAAGATAAACGAATTGTAAGTACTGATGCCCTCATGACATCCTGTAAGTTTCAAACTGATCGGTAAGAAACTATGGCTTTGGCACAACTGCAAACATTTTTGGAGGTGGGGTCACTTGACCTGGTTTGGTGACCTGACCTGAGATAACCAGAGGATATTTTTTTCTTCAAAGTGTGCGCAATTGATGTCCTAACATGTGTGCAGCGCCGCCATTTTTTTCGCTATCTTCAAAAACCTGAGGAGGGTGGGGGGGGGGGGCGGAAATCCCCCCCACCCCCCCCCCCTGCAGTGCGCAGGTTCATGTTGACGGTACCAAGAACACCGCTGGTAGGATACGAATTTGCACTTTTCACTTTAGAGTCACTCTCTTCCGAGTCACACCAGTTCGCCGACTGTCCAGTGTCCACACACCTGTAGTGGTCCAGCACTGCCAGTAGCTCCCCCAGCACGGTGACGGGATCCTGCTGCTGGCTTCCCAGACTGACCACCGGCACAGCAGCGCCATCTGCCACCGCCTGCAGCGCCGCCTGGTGGCGACAGCTGACGGCGATCACTGCAGACACCTCCGACAGGCAGCTGACGAGCGGCCGGCGCCGAAAACAGGGACGGCACTTATAGACGGCGAACACGTCTGCAGTAATGTGGCAAAACTCAGCACAAGGACATCATTCACTTCAGAAAGGCTGCACGAGAAAGGCTGCACCAGACGTTGTAATAACACAAACCGCGAGTGGTCCGAAAATGACTTTGTAGTTTTCCGACATATAATTGAAGTAGTTTTCGCCGAACCTTTCATGTAAAAACCGGACAACAGGGGACTAGCCGAATCTGAAACGAATAATGGTATGATGAAATAGGAAGGAAGCAATAAACGGAAGACGTACTTCTGCAATGTGGCAGGCTCTTCACGATAAAACGATTCTACCTGCAACTATATACATTCATGCTTTTGATTTCAAGACTCAGCCGAGAATCCATCACAAATATGTTATGAAATAAAGTGTCCTTAGGCCTTACACTGATTCTGACGCATGCTCCTCAACAGCTCCTCAACAATACGTACTTGGCTAAGTCCGAAGCATCGATTTTGCTGAAGTCTACGGCCATTTTCGTGACATTTCCGCCGAGCCGGTGTGCAGCTGTTGTCATGACAACTGAACTGAGAGTATCCGGCACTCCCAACTCATGGAGAATGGTTACTGACTTTTCCTTCATGTAGGAGAACCCCTGAAACGAAACGAATGAGAACAAATGGTGTCAATCCAAATTCAAATAAATCCACGGACAGCATTCACAAGTGAATGACTTCAATTTATCAGCAGCACACTGCACAATCCAATCAAGAGTAATGATGGCAAACAGTAATGCGATGTGTACCCACCTCGTTGTTTTGTGTGACTCGGTGCCTGATATCGGTAGCCGTCCACAGTATCGACTTCAGTTTATCTGCACCAAACTCGCCATTGATAAGGTCCCGCCCTCTGAGGTCAGGTCTGTGGAGCAGTCAATGAGAAACAAATACCTACCTTCTATACACAGAGAGCACAGCAGCACACTGCCACTACTAACTGAAATACACGACTATCAGTTACAGGCGTCAAGTATCTGCTGATAAGATGACAACCAGCAGCATCAGCTGCTAACACATACATCCAACCTCTACCCACATACAACAACCAAGGGCTCAAAATAGAGTCAGTTTTGTACAAGTGAGAGTAGGATGGAAGGATTTCAATCGTATAAGAATGGATTTTCTTAAATAAAAAATCACCAAAATGCAGTGGTGTCTGACACTACTGCATTTTGATGATTTTTTTATTTAAGAAATCCATTCTTCACACTGTTCTTTTCTAAGTAATGAAGTATCTTTGCCAACCATCGCAACTTTTGCAGGTGTCACCACCAAAATTATGAGTGGGGGCCAGCCAGGGGTTTGGGGGCCAGCCCCATAGGGTTAATGTTAACATCCTGTGAATATAGGGGGGCCAGACCAGCCACAAACACTTATAATTACCTATTTAAGTTCAATATATCTTTACACAGATTTTATAAATGCAGAATATTGACATTTTGTGATGCTAAGATTAAAATAAAAAATAACTGTTTGAATTGTGACATTAATGAGCAGCATACATATTAAAATCCTTGCATCTTCTGCAGTGCTGACTGCTTAGCCAAGCCAGGACTGGATGTGCAAAACTTGAAACAGAGAACACATGATAGGTATTTATCACACACAAAACGCATATACATACATAGATGATAGTTCAGTCTTTATCTGATACATTTATTTCAAATGGATACTGACTTGACACCAGGTTTTAAAGAAGAGTGGGATATTTTGAGACGAAAAGCAAAACACTGCAAGCAAGATACAAATTATGAGGGCACTTGAATTGTCAGGTTTAAATGTAGTGTAAATGAAACCAGGGAGCTAGGATTGGTCTTGGCCTCTTGCGGTAGGGTGATGAGTAGAACATCTTATATGAAAAGCCCATAAAGAGTGGACAATTCAACATAATAAAGATCATGTTGCATACAAATTCAAGCTTTGAAGAAAATGAAAGATTAAATTAACCAAATTGTAACTGAGTAAGATATATTCAGCTTGATGGTCAGCAAAGAAACTGAGGGATAAGTGCAAGCACAAACATTTTGTCAGACAGAACTTTAACTAGGGAGCAGAGAATGGATGGGGACAAGATAAATACTCATTTGGGGATGTCACAATAGATAGCCACAAATGGCAGAGAACTATCATCAATGCGGGGGAAAAGAATGCAAATTATTCTGAATTTTGTGCTGATCTCCATCCAGAATTGTCAATTCTAGGAAACTGAATGGAACTTACCTCACAATTTGAGAAGTTGAAAGTCTTCTGATTCCAAGACCAAATGGAATTCCTTGGATTTGCTTAAGTGAATTAAGCATCATGGAAAGTATTAATTCCGAAAGAACGTTCAAGCTAATAGACGTCACTGAACGCTCTTGATCTTCTTGATGGGTTAAGTCTCTATGGCCTTGGATGGGTTAGGGCGCGTAGCTGCGAGACTGCACCATTGTCGTATATACTACCGACTGCACGCTCTAATTGTGGATCTCTATTTTGTCACAGCTGCGCAACGTTGTCAACCAGCAGCCAAAACATTCCTAAAACGCTGCTAAACAAGCAAATCAGAGTCAATTTCACATCCAGACTGGACCATCCAAATCAGTAGTTTTCAGCATCAAGGGCTCGGTTATCCCTTTTTGACGTCCTGAATGACTCGCTACCAGGGGCGCAGCCAGGGGGGGGGGGGGGCAAGGGGGCAATTGCCCCCCCCTTACGGGTCACAGGGGGCCCCGCCGAGATTGGCCCAGATACCATTTGTATTAGCTAAATGGCTTTCAAAAAGTACAGAGGAACCCTCAAACAAGGCAAGGGCCACTCTGGTGCATGCCAAGGGCCCTCAGAGACACTGAAGGGCTTTCGAAGCCGGTCCAGGGGGCCTCTTGAGCATGTCCAGGGGCCCATTGAGCCCACCGATCGGCCCAAAAAAAACTGTCCAGGGGCCTCTCGAGCATGTCCAGGGGCCCCATTGAGCCCACTTAAGGGCGTAAAAACATGCCCAGGGACTTTTAGAGCATGCCCTGGGGCCCATTGAGCCCACTCAGGGGCCCCCAAAACCGGCCTAGGGGCCTCTAGAGCATGTCCACTTGTCCAGGGGTCAATTGAGCCCACCTACGGCCTAACAAACCTGCCCAGTGGCCTCTCGAGCATGTCCATGGGCCCATTGAGTATGTTCAGGGGTCTCGAGCCTGGACAGGGGCCCATTATAGTCTGTTTTGGGGCCTCTTGCCCAGGGGCCATTATAGTTTTCCCAGAGGCCCATCGAGTCTGTTCAGGGGCCTCTCGAACCTGCCCAGGGGCCATTAGAGCCTGCCCAGAGGCCTCTCGAGCTTGCCCAGGAGACCATTGAGTCTGTTCAGGGGCTTCTCGAACCTGCCCAGGGGCCTCTCGAGCTTACCCAGGGGCCCATTCAGTCTGTTCAAGGGCCTCTTGAACCTGCCTAGGAGCCATTAGAGTCTGTTCAGGGGCCTCTCGAGCTTTCCCAATAGTCCATTGATCCTGTTCAGGGGCCTCTTGAACCTGCCCAGGGGCTATTCGAGTCTGATCAGTGGCCTATAGGCTTGCCAATGGGCCATTGAGTCTGTTCAGGGCCCTCTCGAGCTTATCCAGAGGTCCATTGAGTCTGTGAACGGGACACTCGAGCCTGCCCAAGGGTTGCTAGCCGTCGCCTGGAGCGCCTGCTATAGCTGGAGCGCCTGCTAGCCGTGGTCGGCGCAGTCATAATGAGCGGTAATGTGCTGTACTCTGACCCACCTGGTGCAATGTTTTCTTGGGTTTAAAAATGGTAATTTGATAGGTCTGATGCGTTTTTGACTTCGGGGGGGGGGGGGGGGGGGGGCAGGTGGTAGTACAAAACAATTTAACAATTTTCCTCTCAGGAGAGTGTGTGCTGCAATATTTGTCAGCCAGGGGCGTCGCCGACGGGAGGGTCGGGGGGAGGTCTGTGCAAACTCCCTTCACTTTTAGAAGGCGGGGAGGGGGGGGGGGGGGGTCAACCCCCTTTTTTGCGGGAAAAATTAACAATTTATCGTAAAAGTTGCCTTTGCAGTGCAGTCAAAATCCAGCTATCAGTCAAAAACAAATTCGCGCCGCTTCGCGGCATGACATAAGTTTCGCAATTGCTTATACAAATTTGGAAAATGGGAAAAATAATTTCATTCAGTGTCTGGCAGAGGCTCTCCTTGGCGGGAATTGCTGACCACAGTGCCCATTCCCTTCATAAAATATTCACTTTTAAGTTTCAAGCAGGCTACATGTTGAGCTAGTTTGCCGAGTTCCGAAAAAGGCGACGCGAACGCAAAGACGAGGAGATCGGGACCCGGAAGCTGCTTCAGCGGTGCCCAATTTGCTGGACCCAAGAGCTAATAGTGGGAACAGGCCAGGACCATCTCCCCAAGCCATCTCACCTCACGGTCTGGTTCCAATATTAACATTTCGTTTTCCAGGACGTAAATTAACATTTTCACGCCGCTTCGCGGCGTCACATCGGTAGTCATCGTCATAACGAAACCATAGTCATCATCATCGGTTCGTCGTAACGCTAAATTGAATGAATAGCATTTTTAGCTTATTATCCGAGCTACAAGGCCCACCGCCTATATTTATGGGTTTTATCAGGCAAAACCGTAAAAATTTCGCGCCGCTTCGCGGCGCTAACTAACAAGTACATACCTACCTACTATAACATGAAAATCCACATAAAAAATGCTGCAAAGGCTTAAATACACGTATAAAATGGGGGTACATTTTTTGTCATTTCAGCCGCCCTACACTTAAAAGCCGACCCCCACCTGTTGTCAGCTAATATATGTTTTCTCTCCTGTACGTAACAATACAAATTAGTAATGCGCTCAGTACAATGCCTACTGAGGGTCCTGGTCCATTCCAGCTCATCAAAAGTAAACGAAGAAAATTGGTTAAAAAGGGGGCCTCACAAAATAAAGTGGCCGAAATCCGTAGAGTTTTTCATATCCAGGGGTATTTTTTTTTGGGGTGGGGGGCCTCTCCCAGGGGCTTGCCCCCCCCTTTTCTGAAGGTCCGGCTACGCCCCTGCTCGCTACACTACCTTCAAATCCTCCCACCAGTGCGTGGGCCGCAGCCTTGGGTTTCAAGTTATGCTGTACAGCATACCTTCAGACGTTTATTTATTTATGTTGGCTAACCTAAGGGACCAAATCTACCCCAGCTGTGGTAGATTTGGTCCATGTCGTAAACATAAGTGACCAAATATACCCTCCAATACCTTTTTCAAAGACCTGTAATTCCTTGCGTATACATGCTACCTGACTTTTGTCTCTGGGCATGCTATTAAGAAAAGATGTATCCTTCATTTAAGACCAATAAATCAAGTCTAACTTAGCTATAAAGTTGAAAAAAATGTAATCAAAGTGGAGTGAAAACTAACTTTTTGGGTAGATTTGGTCCCTTTGGTTAACCGAGTTTTGCAAACATAAAGGACCAAATGTACCCGTCGTGATGTAATCGTTATTTATAGCGGAACTATATACATGATCTTGAATATAACTAGCACATGTAAGTAACTTCTGGTTAGGAGTTCTTGTTGTCCAAAACTAACCTAGGTTTGATCTATATTTTCATTTTAATTTTAATTAATTGTAAAATTAAAAAAAATATATTTCCGTTATTTGTTGATAAAACATGAAAAGAACAGCAGCATTAGCTACCTAACCGAGTGTACGACATACCATCTTAAATTAACATAGATTAGACTTGAATAAAGGACACAAAACGTGTTTAAGTTTGGGTTACTATAACGTCATACAATAAAGTTATAAAATGTTTTAAACTGTCTATTTGCAATTCAAAGCACGAGTACACTTCGCTCTAAAAAATTAAGCTAGGTTTGACAAATAGTAACGACCCTAGAGGTGTCTTAAATATTAAGGCATTCAAAAAAATTCAATTATGATAATATAAGTTATTTTCAAAAATATGTGTTTCTTTTTCTAAAAGTCCTATATCTCATTCATCTAAAACTGGTAACCGTTTGGTTCTATAAATTTTAGTTTTTTAGTGAAAATCGAAAATCGAAAAAAATCGAAAATTTTGAATTTGAACTTTAAATTAAGCAATTAAAACATTAAGTTCATCATGTAGAGTAGGTAAATCAATTGCCTATCCAAAACTGATATCGGTTTGGTTCTATTTGTTTTGGTGTTTAAGTTATAGGGATTCCCGTCTACCATTGCATTATTTGCAGGACTTATAAAAAATTGAAGAAGAAGAAAAAATGTTTTTTTCCTTATTTATTATATAAAAATTGCCTTCGTTAACACTAAAACATAAAGAAAACGAAGCTATTTAAAAATAACAAAAATAAAACAAATCGAAAAAGAAGTATCACTTTTTACCAAAAAAATATTTATTTCCAAAAATGAGGATTAATTTTATACATTTCCATATTACTTAAGTGCACACCAATATGAAAAATGTAACAATTTCTGAAAATACTTAATACTTCTGACGTCATTGTTAAAAAACTGAATAAATTGACAACAAAAGTATATCAAGTGATAAAAGGTCGAAAAAATCCGATTTAAGGGTCTACTTTTCTGTAAAATGATGCCTTCATTCTTGTTCACCCTTACTGTTTAAAAACAAATCTTGAATTGTTAACACCAGGTAGCAGCACTTAACGTTTTGCTAAACAAAATGGAACAAATACTTTTAATAAAAAAAAAATTAAACAAAAAAGATGTTCATAGGAAATTGAATGGGCTATCATTTAGTTTGAATGAACTTTTCGCTCAGACAAAAATTTCACCTAAAAAAAATTGAAAAACAAACTTTTCTTAAATTTTGTGCTTAAAGTTAGGTAATTTTGTTATTTTTTATTTACTTCTTTGCAAGTCCTGGATCTTGTTCATCTAAAACTGGTAACTGTTTGGCTCTACACATTTAACAAAAAAAAAGTGACAAGCATGCAAACTTAATTTGTAATTGTACTTAAAGTTAAGCAATTAAAAAATTAAGTACATCATATACCTTAGGCTCAACTATTGGCTATCCAAAACTGAAACCGGTTTGGTTTTATTCAATTTTGTTTTTTAAGTTATAGGCATTGCCATCTACCAATAAGTTGTTCTCACTTTTTTAAATTTTATGCTTAAAGTTAAGTCTTTTTTCTCTTTTTTTCTTTTTTATTTGATAGTCGCTTATCACATTCATTTAATACTTGTAACCGTTTGGCTCTATACATTTTAGTTTTTAAGTGACAAGTATTCAAACTTAATTTGTAATTGTACTTAAAGTTAAGGAATTTAAAAATTAAGTACATCATATAACGTAGGCCCAATTATTGGCTATCCAAAACCGAAATTGGTTTGTTCTATATATTCTGTTTTTTTAAGTTATAGGCATTCCCGTCTACCATTACATTGTTCAGAGGACTTTGAGCTATTTTTGTAGAAGTAATTTTTTTTTTCCTTGTTTGAAACTTCCTTGTCAAAATGCATTTTCCAATAGCTTTAGAATGCTTTTTCTTCGTTTGTTCCTAGCTATCATAGTTCTTGTGATATCTGGGGGTTTCTGGAGCGAAGTCCTAAAACTGGGAAATTTGACCTTTGATGACCTCTGGTGACCTCAACAGGCTTTACGAAAAAAATATCAGAAGTACTTTCGAATGTGTTTGTCGAGAGCTTTCGTATGCTCTTTTCCTCATCGTTCTATCTTTTTAAGTTTTCGAGTTAGAGGGGGGTCTAAACACCCCCCCCCCCTGGCACGGCGAAGGTGGCGCCGAGCACCGGCGCGGCGCGGGTTAAGCTGATACACTTTTATGTCTCGGCTCGTGAAAATGTGAGTCCAGCACCGTCATTCACTGCTGTGTTTAAAATAAGAGGCCGAATATTTCGTGTCAAATCTAGGTCTCCTGTTATCTATGTATAAACCTATGTATCATCAGAATAGCCATTAACCACAACTAAATTTAATGTAATCTTTTTTTTTAGAACTCGAATGGAAAAATGTCGAAATGTTGGCATGTGACCTCAGGTCAGGTCACGTGATTTCGATATGTTCTCAGTTAAAATTCGTGATTTGTCTTAGGTGAAATATGAGGGTGCAGACCCTTCGAATCACGTGACAACCTATTCCGCTCGGTGATCAAGATCACGTCATGATATAATTCAATATTTCGCCGATAAAGGCGTCTGTGGGTCCTCAAGACATAACATTTTATCAACTCTATTTCCAGACCGAGAATGTCATACAAATAGCTAAAAGTGTTTTCCAGAGATAAAAAAGTTCAACTTTGCCAAATAAAGTAAAAATGCCAGCAAATTATCTATTGTATAATCAAGCCAGAGCTGTCATTAGGGAAATCAACCTCAGGTCACGGAGTGACCTGCTGGGGTCATGCTATGCATCATTGAATGCAGCTCAACGAGACACATATAATGCCGTTGAGTTAAGCTCTGTAGCAAATTCTGTCACTGGCGGATCCAACCTCTCCGTGGTGGTGGTGGTGGTGGTGGTGGTGGTGGTGGTGGTATCTTTTTTTGGGGGGGGGGGGGCAAAAGAGTATCCCCATTTTTTTCTCCGCTGATTTGGCCCAGTCACCTTATTTTGGTAATCGAGTTTAGGAAATTCACTTCTCAAATGCACACAAATTTGTGCTGTGGATTTTTTCCGAAACAAAAGTTTATTTTTATTTTGGGGGTCAAAAACACAAACTTTCACAAATCCGAGATGGCCATTTAGAAGAAAATGTCATTTGCTTTCTTTTGAAGTTTTGATTTGCAATTTGCTTCAAAATTCTATTTTCTACGATTGTTCAAACATTTATCGTTTTTCCACCAAAAATGGAATGACATGGCATCATTAAAACGTCATTATCTCCCAAAATACTACACCAATTTCATTGGAATTTGGTGAGAAGACGTAGAATTGATGCACATAAGGTACTGGAAGTTGAACATTGATATCTATTATAGTTCTCAAGTTATTGAGAAATTCCGGGAAGGGGGGGGGGGGGGTAGATCCTCCCCCCCCCCCAGCGGGGCGCAGGTTAAGTGTCACCGGGGCTGCTTGAATTGCATCAGGTGCGCTGTTTTGTCTATCATTGAAAGAAAGGGACAGATACAAACTTCAAATTCAATCACTCGAGAGAAAATAAAACTTCCGTTTTCATGAAGTTTTCTCCTAAGATCATTGTTTTTCACGTTCAGTCCAGGGAACGCGCGGGGGCATACTTGTATTGAATGCCCCTCTCAGATTCCTGTGGGGGGGGGGGGGGGCATTTACCCCTGATGGCCGTCCTGGATCCGCCAGTGCCAGCAATTATTTGTTTATTTTGTTTATTTATTGACAATGAGCAACAGGAAGGAGCAACCCAATTACAGCTCAAGTCGAGTAATTAAAACACGACGACACGACAGCTGCAGACACACGCACACAGTTGACAACAGACGAGGCAAATATGATAACGAAAATGTGATACTAAAATAGAACAAATGGTCATGAAACAGTAAATATGAATACGTTAAAAATAAACATAGGTGAACACACATGCTTTGAGGCTACGCAGACATAAGACAACACTTGTAAAAGAAGACATAAGATCGTAAATGCGAAAACCCCAGCAGTAAAATAAGAGTAGTAAAACTCGCATGCTCACCTCACACACGCCCACACACAATCCCAACCCATCGCCACCATTGTTGTGCAGCCTATACCGCCATACTCTTGACATATGATTTCACCTGCATTCTAAAAACTCCTAAGGTATCATTGAGAAGGTCTGATGCAGGGCAGGCAGACAGGAATAGGTTGGTGTTGCGAGGCGCCCGCGCAAAGACGGCATGTTTAACAGTTTCCACTCTCGCGAATGGGACGTGCAGGATTGTGTGCGATGCTGCGCGGGTATGCCGTGTTGATATTTGCAATAAAAAGCTTTGAAGAAGCAAAGAAGACTCGATCCGTCCTGAGAAGGTTCTATGCACAAATAGTATGTCATACTGCACTCTTCTCTGAGCAAGCGAGGCGATATTAAAAGACTGCAAAAGATCTGAATATGAATATGAGGGTGAGTGTGAATGGTGAGGGGTATGTATGGACATGTGACTCGAGCCAGATAAGAAACTTTTGTTGGACACGGTCCAACCGCCAATGAGAGCCTCTGCCAGACACATAATGGCATTCATTTTCCCATTTTGAAAATTTGTATAATCAATTGCTATAGTTGTGTCATGCCGCGAAACGGCGCGAAATCGTCCGGTTTTGAACTGTGGATAGCTGGATTTTGACTGCTGCAAAGACAATTTTACGATTCTACGATAATTTGGGAACGCGCGGGGGTGGGATACTTGTATTGATACTTGTATTGATACTTGTATCGCAAGCCTGATTGATGGTTAAATGACAGGCTTTGGCGCAGTCCTACCGGCAGGTTTAATGTTAAAATTTTGTGCATCACACATAAATCAAAATATTCTACAAGTTTCGGAACAGTGAGCCAGCCTAACTCCTTTAGGACATCTGAAACATGATCGTATTTCCGGCGACCAGAGATGACTCGTGCAGGCGCAGCAAAGTTGAGCACCTTTTGAAGTTCATGAATAACACTTTTGCTAGCACTACTATATACTTGAGTACAATATATAATGTGAGAGATCACAAGAGAATCCACTATACGGGGCAGGACAGAAGCTGGCAGAACGTGTTTGGCATGGAGGATTCCGATAAGAATACCAAAACATCGGTGTATGACATGTTTCACGTGCGGTTGCCACGACAGAGTTGAGTCCATAATCATACCTAAATTCTTAACACTTTCCGAGCACAACAGGTCCTCGCCCATAAATCTCACCTTCGGCATAATTCCTATCCGAGCAATCTGTCGCCTGTCACCACATACGATCAGTTCTGTTTTAGCTGCATTAACCACCATCAGTGGCGGATCTAGGTTTCGAGATTGGGAGGGGCAAAGTTTTCGCTCCGTTTCATCAGCGAGAAGTTGTTGACCGGGGGGGGGGGGGAGGCGTCGGGTCATCAGCGCCAGAGTCGTTGAGCGGGGGGTGGGGGGGGGGGGGGGGCTGGCGTCGGGTCGTCAGCACGAAAGAGTCGCTGAGCGGGGGAGAGGGGGTAAATCACGCCTTCCCGGAACACAAATCACAACCTCCCAGAACGGTTTTGGGGCAGGTATCTAAGTCAATTTTGGGAAGAATATTTTTTTTTGTAAAAGGTCATTATAAAATCACGTGATCTGAGGTCTAAATCCTAAGATCACATGTGAAAAATTCCAAAACCTCGTAGTTTTGAAACATGATTTTGATAACATGAATATATTGTTCCTGACGATTCTGATGATATATAGGTTTATATGACTCGCATGATTTAGACGGGAGATATTGCCTTTTAAAATTAGAGTTTTGCACGACAACAAAGTTGCCCACGGCTGTAACTCCAAAACAATTTGACGGACGGAGCTGATAATTTAATAATGTGAATCTACGACCCAGATAACATAGGTGAAAATAAAATGGTTCACTGCAACAATAGAGCTGCTAGACATAACACATTTGAGTATATATTGTCTGAAAATTCCTATGTTTAAATACAAATAACCATTTTACTCCGGTTCACGATGTTAGGGAATTTCAAGTCGGGATTTTTCGGCTTTTTGGGAGGGGCAAACACATACGTTTGCCTACCGATTTTTCGTGCCCATTTTGCCCAACCGTAGATCCGCCACTGACCACCATCCCGTTTTGCAAAATCCAGTTGCCCAAAATTCCTAGAACGTGCTCCATGGCACTCTCCATGTCTCGTATTTGGTCACGTGGTCCCGTAATAGCTAATTGTGTGTCATCTGCATATCGAATAAGAGTGACGCGGAAGCCACTAATAGATGACAGGATGTAAGATGCAATGTCAGTACTTAACAGTGGCGGATCCAGGGGGGCCGTAGGGGCTGAAGCCCCCTGCCTTAGAAAACGGCGCCCTCGGGCATCCCGGCGCCGAAGGCGCCGGGATGCCCGAGGGCGCCGCGCCGCCATTTATGTATAGGTTTTGCCGGCGCCGAAGGCGCCGTAGCGTTTTCGGGAGGCCGCCAGGGCGCCCTTGCGTCTACCAACAGCATCGTAGCACTCTTGGAAGGCACCCTGGCACCCTCAGAAGACATCTTGCCGCCCTCACAACGCATTATGCCGCCCTCGAAAGGTACATCGCCGCCCCCGTCACCGAGGAAATATGCCACCCTCAGGCCTGAAGCCCCCTGCCTTAGAAAATCCTGGATCCGCCCCTGGTACTTAAGATGTTAAACAACAAACTTCCTAAAACCTGGAAGCAGCCTATTGAGAGTACTAATGATTTGGATAAACTTTCCCCTACGCGCACTTTTTGAGTATGACCTTCAAGGTAGCTTTTAAACCATCCAGTTCTGACCTGTAAAAGCTCCATTTTTTTCAGAATAGTGCGTGCTATGGTCATGTCCGTGAAGTTAGCGTCGGATTCGGATTCGAATTCAGCGTCGAGTAGCGATGCGCTTAACAATGTGGTTACAGCTCAATTGGGGCACGCTGATCACGAAAATAACATTTATTTTGACATTCAAGGTCATATTCAAGGTAATTTTCAAGGTCAAAGAACGGGGCGACTCAAAACGCCCTTAAGGGTTGCTCCAATTGCAAAAATAATGGTCTCAGTCGATTCCCCGGGTCCAAATATAACCTCCGCATTGACAACCTCACGCGTGACCTTGAGACCATAAAAGGTTATCAAAGGACGGGGCGCCTCAAAACGCCCTTAATGGTTGCTCCAATTGCAAAAACAATGGTCTCAGTCGATTCCTCAGCTCCATATCTAACCTCAGCATTGCCAACCTCACGCGTGCCTCATATCCTTGAGACCATAAAAGGTTATCAAAGGACGGGGCGCCTCAAAACGCCCTTATGGATTGCTCCAATAGCGAAAATAATGGTCTCAGTCGATTCCTCAGGTCCATATCTAACCTACGCATTGGCAACCTCACGCGTGCCTCATATACTTGAGACCACACAAGGTTCTCAAAGGACGGGGCGCCCTTAGGGGTTTCTTCGCTTCACAATGTGGTTACAGTTCAATTCGGGCACGCTGATCACGAAAATAACATTCATTTTGACATTCAATGTCATCTTCAAGGTCGTTTTCAAGGTCAAAGGACGGGGCGCCTCAAAACGCCCTTAACCCTATTTGTAACAGGCTCCTGGGTACCCCTATTTGTAACAGGGGGGGGGTGGATTCCGCCCTCCTCCCGGAGATCTAGAGATCTACCCGTCCGATTTTCGAAAATGAAACGGTGTTTGGTTCCCCTCAACACGATCTACATTTCTAAATAATACAAAAATCAAAATTTTATAGGGGGCAACAGGGGGGCAAAAACTACCAATTTTAGTGGTATTTTGGATCCAACATAGCTTTCATGTTTATCGACCGATTTTAACACAACTAATACGTATCGATAGAGATTGAATCGGAAATTGATATATGATGGTGGCGTTTGAAAATTCAAAAATAATAGGCGTGTGCAGGTCACTAAATATAGGGGTGAAGTAAATGCGTAATACATTTTTTAAATTTAAATAAATGAAATGGTATGTGATTGTGAAATTCGACAAAACAGTTAAAAAATCATCTTTTTTGCCATAGGCGGTACCAGATTAGTGAAAAAGGGGGTAAAATTGGGAAAAATATTAACCGCAGATAAGTTGCACTATACACTATAAATATGTTACTGATCGTAGATAGTTCCTTTTTGCATGTTGTACTTCATCATAGGCGTATCCAGGACCCAAACTGGGGCGGCGCAAGACCTTTTGATAAGTATATTATCCGCTATTATGATACTAACTAGTCAACAGTGACTATTTCACTTACAACTTCAATTAGCATTGCTTACCCCCCTTTTACCCTACCTGGACTCGCCTATTATCTTATAATCGTTCGTAGAGTAGCCTATGGTGCGTGTGTCATCCGAAAACTGCAGTATGTTATGTCATTGTACGCCCATGCCTCTTAGTTTCCTTGCAATAATATGACCCCTTTCTCCTATTCCTGAGCGCGCCTCTGCAAAAGAAAAAAGACTTTATTCCCTTTTCTGGCCTCATATGTGTATATATCATTATAAGCTAACTGTCTATTGCGCCGTTATCGCTGGCATATCGTCATCACCATGCCAGTCACCCCCCTTTTCATGTGCCTGAACACGCCCCTGAAACTCTATATGTAATAAATTATGCAAATAATGGAAGCAGAAGCTATCTTTTACATCTTGATAGCTATAAATGCCCCTTACATTCCTCTATTTTCTTCCCGCCAAGCATTGTATACTTCCTGGAAACCCCCCCCCCTTTTCAAGCCCCTGAAACCGCCTCTGCCATGCAATTTTTATGATATTTCATTAACATCAACTAGTTTTCACTTGTTGCAATCACCGTAAACCAATGTAACTCCTTCATACTTGAGGCAGTTAGGAAGAAACCGTGAAGATCGCATTTCCGTATTATCGCCAAATATCGCCTATATGTATATGTATATGTATTAAATCAGACAACATCCACAGTACAGTAGCTATTCTGCGTCCACGTCATATTAAAAGGCAAGAGCATCAAGATATGGGACTAGAGGTAAAACACATACATACAACAAGCATTCATGATAAGCAAGTGCGCCGCCGAGCACCACCACGTTACACGCCATACAGTACGCACTACACCGACTCAGAAAGCAGCAGCTGCTTAAGTCTGCGCTTGAAAGGCGCCATTCTGAGGTCCCTAAGGTCTGGTGGAAGACCATTGAACAAAACACCACAATGGACAAAACGCCTAACCCCAGAACCCGTCTTAGCTCGAGGGCATGACAACTGCCCAGTCTGTCGGGTGTTATGCACTGTCGAGACATAGGAGAACATTTCGGCGATATCATGCGGGAGACCAGTTGCGAGCACAGACTTTAGCAAGCAGAGCTGATGGTATTTGACCAGTTGCTCAGCACTAAGCCACCCAAGTTCATTTAGCACTCCGGATATATGATCGTGTTTACGGCGACCGCTTATGACACGAGCACAGAAGTTCAGAAGCTTTTGAACCCGATGCATCTGCGCTTTGTCACAGGTGCCGTAAACAGACATGCAATACCGTATCGAGCGTTCACAACATGCAATACCGTACAAGGGCGTTCACAACAAAGGCCACGGTATATGATGGAAGGACGTGCCTCGAGTGAGACAGGGCGATCAGGGCACCAGTGCACCTGGCGACCAGTTGACTGATGTGGTCATCAAAGGAAAGGTGTCTATCCATCACTAGACCAAGATTTTTTACTGTACGGCTTTCAGTTACAACGGATGTGCCAAATTTGATTTCGATTGGGGGGAGATCACGCAACGTATTTTTGGTTCCGAAAACAATAAGCTGAGTTTTTGATGTGTTTACTTTCATAGAATTAGAGCTGAACCAGTCCGAAACCACGGCAAGGGTGTTCTCCAATGACGAAATCAGTGCTACGATGTCATGTTTTTTGCCGGTTTTCCAAATTTGGACATCGTCTGCGTATTGAGCAATTTCAGCGCCATGAGCGTGCATGGCAAGATCATTGGAGAAAATTGAAAACATAATTGGACCCAGTGCTGTCCCCTCCGCCTCCGAAAAACGCCTCCGAACCCACCAAAAACTGTGCCCTGGAACCGCCTCTGTTCAAGTTAAGAACTACATTTTTTGACTCAAAATGCGGTATTCAATTATAGGAAAAGTCCCAAAATTGCATGGGCTTGTTCCCAGCCGTTCTGGATATATCTGCGAAAAACATGATGGGGGGGGGGGGGGGCGGGGGGCGGAATCCGCCCCCCTGTTACAAATAGGGTTAAGGGTTGCTCCAATGGCACAAATAATGGTCTCAGTCGATTTCCCGGGTCCATATCAAACCTCCGCATTGGCAGCCTCACGCGTGCCTCATATCCTTGATACCGTAAAAGGTTCTCAAAGGACTGGGCGCCTCAAAACGACGTTAAGGGTTGCTCTAATCGCAAAAAATAATGGTCTTAGTCGATTCATCGGATCCATATCTAACCTCCGCATCGGCAACCTAACGCGTGCTTTATATCCTTGAGACCATAAAAGGTTCCAAAGGACGGGGCTACTCTAAACGCCCTTAAGGGTTGCTTCAATCGCGAAAATAATGGTCTCAGTCGATTCATCAGGTCCATATCTAACCTCCGCATTGGCAACCTTACGCGTGCCTTATATACTTGAGACCATGCAAGGTTCTCAAAGGACGGGGCGCCTCAAAACGACCTTAAGGGTTGGTCCAATGGCAAAAATAATGTTATCATTCGATTCCCCGGGACCATATCTAACCCCCGCATCGGCAACCTCACCCGTGGCTTATATCCTTGAGACCATAAAAAGGTTCTCAAAGAACAGGGCGCCTCAAAACGCCCTTAATGGTTGCTCCAATTGCAAAAACAATGGTATCAGTCGATTCCTCAGGTCCTTATCTAACCTCCGCATTGGAAACCTCACGAGTGCCTCATATCCATTGGACCATAAAAGGTTCACAAAGGACGGAGCGTCTCAAAACGCTCTTAAGAGTTGCTCAGATTGCAAAAATAATGATCTCAGTCGATTCCCCTGGTCCATATCTAACCTCCGCATCGGCAACCTCACGCGTGACTTATATCCTTGAGACAATAAAAGGCTCTCAAAGGACGGGGCGCCTCAAAACGCCCTTAACGGTTCCTCCAATTGCCAAAACAATGCTCTCAGTCAATTCCTCAGGTCCATATCTAACCTCCGCATTGGCAACCTCACGCGTGCCTCATATCCTTGAGACCATAACAGGTTCTAAAAGGACGGGGTGTCTCAAAACGCCCTTAAGGGTTGCTCTAATCGCAAACATAATGGTCTCAGTCGATTCTTCGGGTCCATATCTAACCTCTGCATCAGCAACCTCACGCGTGCCTTATATCCTTGAGATCATAAAAGGTTATCAAAGGACGGGGCGCCTCAAAACGCCCTTAAGGGTTGCTCCAATTGCAAAAAAAATATAGTCTCAGTCGATTCCCCGGGTCCATATCTAACCTCCGAATTGGCAACCTCACGCGTGCCTCATATCCTTGAGACCATAAAAGGTTCTCAAAGGACGGGGCGCCACAAAACGCCCTTAACGGTTGCTACAATTGCAAAAACAACGATCTCAGTCGATTCATCAGGTCCATATCTAACCTCCGCATTGGAAACCTCACGCGTGCCTCCTATCCTTGAGACCATAAAAGGTTCTCAAAGGACGGGGCGCCTCAAAACGCCCTTAACCCGCGAGTTACTGGGGGGCTATTTCCCCCCCCCTTCCCTGTATTGTGCAATAACTCCTAAATGAACAACGGTATCGTCACTAAACTTGTAGTACCTTCTTTCACATCAATTCTACATATGTTGGCAAAAGGAAAAATATGAGGCTATGATAGGTCAACCGGGAATGACGTCAGAGTGACGTCATGTTCTTCGTTTTTTGTTGCAAAATAATGGTTTGCGGAAAACGCTGTCAAAGGAACGATATTTAAGATAAACTAAATTGTTTTAAATCAAATTACTAACAAACGACCGGGCTATCAAACTGCTATCTCGGAATTTTGAGTCTTTTAAATTCAAAATTTTGAGAAATCCAAATACATTTTATTTTTTTTTACAAAATTTTCAAGAAAAAATCAGAATTATCCAAAAACCGGAATATATGTGATCGAGATGTATGCGGTGAATATTTGTACCAAATTTAAAGTCGATATCTTTAAAAATGACCGAGTTATGACTTTTAAATGACAAAAATCGACCACTTCTCACAGCATTACTATGCATAAAAAACGCATTTCCATTTTTGCTTTTTACTTCTATTTATATGGAACAAACAATGTTCTAAGGCCATTTTTCGCGTTCTGAACGAAAAACAAACCCATAAACATGTGTTACAACGCCTAATGACCGTAATCTGCAGTTTGACCTCGTGACCTCGGATGACCTTGACCTGACCCAAGATCATAAACAGCTTAGAAAGGTACTTAGAAATGTCAGACACACGAATCATACCGATTTATCGACAGCGTATGCGTTTAATATTGCAATTTTGCGCTACAATTCCATCCATCGAGACCTTTTGACACGGTCAAACATTTTGTACTTGACCTGACCTGTGACGTCATCGGTGACACCGAGGTCAATAATATTATGTTTCCCTCGATAAATTTTCCAGGGCTATCGATTGCCGTTTGAATTTTTACATTCGGTCCAGTAGTTCCGGAGATCAGAGGGGGGGGGGATAGCCCACCCAGTAAGTCGTGTTATGAAATATACCCCAGTAACTCGCGGGTTAAAGGTTGCTCCAATGTCACAAATAATGATCTCAGTAGATTCCCCGCGTCCATATCTAACCTACGCATTGCCAACCTCACACGTGCCTCATATACTTGATACCATAAAAGGTTATCAAAGGACGGACATTTTATGGTCTCAAGGATATGAGGCACGCGTGAGGTTTTCAATGCGGAGGTTAGATATGGACCTGAGGAAGCGACTGAGACCATTGTTTTGGCAATTGGAGCAACCGTTAAGGGAGTTTTGAGGCGCCCGTCCTTTGAGAACCTTTTATGGTCTCAAGGATAGGAGGCACGCGTGAGGTTTTCAATGCGGAGGTTAGATATGGACCTGAGGAATGGACTGAGACCATTGTTTTTTTTTGCAATTAGAGACACCGTTAAGGGCGTTTTGAGGCGCCACGTCCTTTGAGAACCTTTTATGGTCTCAAGGATAGGAGGCACGCGTGAGGTTTTCAATGCGGAGGTTAGATATGGACCTGAGGAATGGACTGAGACCATTGCTTTTTTTTTGCAATTAGAGACACCGTTAAGGGCGTTTTGAGGCGCCCCGTCCTTTGAGAACCTTTTATGGTCTCAAGGATATAAGCCACGCGTAAGGTTGCCAATGCAGAGGTTAGATATGTTCCCGGGGAATCGAATGAGAACATTATTTTTGCCATTGTCCTTAAGGTCGTTTTGAGGCGCCCCGTCCTTTGAGAACCTTGTATGGTCTCAAGTGTATAAGGAACGCGTAAAGTTGCCAATGCGCAGGCTATATATGGACCTGAGGAATCGACTGAGACCATTATTTTTGCGATTGAAGCAACCCTTAAGGGCGTGCTGAGGCGCCCCGTCCTTTGAGAGCCTTTTATGGTCTCAAGGATATGAGGCACGCGTGAGATTGCCAATGCAGAGGTTAGATATGAACCCGGGAAATCGACTGAGACCATTATTTTTGCCATTGGAGCAACATTTAAGGGCGTTTTGAGGCGCTCCGTCCTTTGACCTTGAAAACGACCTTGAAGATGACCTTGAATGTAAAAATGAATGTTATTTTCGTGATCAGCGTGCCCGAATTGAACTGTAACCACATTGTGAAGTGAAGCAACCCTTAAGGGCGCCCTGTCCTTTGAGAACCTTGTATGGTCTCAAGTATATGAGGCACGCATGTGGTTCGCAATGCGGAGGTTAGATATGGTCTCGGGGAATCGAATGAGACCATTCTTTTTGCTATTGGACCAACCCTTACGGGCGTTTTGAGGCGCCCCGTCCCTTGACAACCTTTTATGGTCTCAAGGATATAAGGCACGCGTGAGGTTGCCAATGCAGAGGTTAGATATGGACCTGAGGAATCGACTGAGACCATTATTTTCGTGATTGAAGCAACCATTAAGGGCGTGCTGAGGCGCCCCGTCCTTTGAGAGCCTTTTATGGTCTCAAGGATATAAGGCATGCGGGAGGTTGCCAATGCATAGGTTAAATATGGACCCGGGAAATCGACTGAGACCATTATTTTTGCCATTGGAGTAACATTTATGGGCAGTTTGAGGCGCCCCGTCCTTTGACCTTGAAAACGACCTTGAAGATGAGCTTGAATGTCAAAATGAATGTTATTTTCGTGATCAGCGTGCCCGAATTGAACTGTAATCACATTGTGAAGCGAAGCAAACCTTAAGGGCGCCCCGTCCTTTGATAACCTTGCATGGTCTCAAGTATATGAGGCACGCGTGAAGTTGCCAATGCGGAGGTTGGATATGGACCTGAGGAATCGACTGAGACCATTATTTTCGCTATTGGAGCAACCCATAAGGGCGTTTTGAGGCGCCCCGTCCTATGATCACCTATTATGGTCTCAAGGATATGAGGCACGCGTGAGGTATCCAATGCGGAGGTTAGATATGGACCTGAGGAATCGACTAAGACCATTGCTTTTGTAATTGGAGCAACCGTTAAGGGCGTTTTGAGGCGCCCCGTCCTTTGAGAACCTTTTATGGTCTCAAGGATATAAGCCACGCGTGAGGTTGCCAATGCGGAGGTTAGATATGGTCCCGGGGAATCGAATAAGACCATTATTTTTGCTATTGGACCAATCCTTAAGGTCGTTTTGAGGCGCCCCGTCCTTTGAGAACCTTTTATGTTCTCAAGTATATAAGGCACGCGTAAGATTGCCAATGCGCAGGTTAGATATAGACCTGAGGAATCGACTGAGACCATTATTTTTGCGATTGAAGCAACCCTTAAAGGAAATAGTTCACCTTCAACATGGGGGTTTGAACTGAAATAGCAGTTTTGTAGCCCGTGTTGAGACATCCTTATCTGGAGCTTTTCTTGGCTGAAAAGACTCTCCAGCCGAAGATATTTGACTTTTTGGCGAAGGAATACGGCGCATATATGATATACCGTACCGTCTGAAAGTGCCATGGAGCATGCGCAGAACATTAACGCACACCATAAAATCAATAATTTACAACCTTCTGTCCTGAATTGGCGCGATGTAGGACCATTTTTAAAAAGAAAAAAAGAAACTGTATGAAAAATATAATACAATCGTGTTCTGAAAAATTTCTGAAGGTGAACTATTTCCTTTAAGGGCGTTTTGTGGCGCCCCGTCCTTTGAGAGCCTTTTATGGTCTCAAAGATATGAGGCACGCGTAAGGTTACCAATGCGGAGGTTAGATAGGGACCCGGCAAATCGACTGAGACCATTATTTTTGCCATTGGAGCAACATTTAAGGGCGTTTTGAGGCACCCCGTCCTTTGACCTTAAAAACGACCTTGAAGATGACATTGAATGTCAAAATGAATATTTTTTTTCGTAATCAGCGTGCCCGAATTGAACTGTAACCACATTGTGAAGCGAAGCAACCCTTAAGGGCGCCCCGTCCTTTGAGAACCTTGTATGGTCCCAAGTATATGAAGCACGCGTGAGGTTGCCAATGCGGCCAATATGGTCTCGGGGAATCGAATGAGACCATTATTTTTTGCTATTGGGCCAACCCTTAAGGGCGTTTTGAGGCGCTCCGTCCTTTGAGAAACTTTTATGGTCTCAAGGATATAAGGCACGCGTGAGGTTGCCAATGCGGAGGTTAGATATGGACCTGAGGAATCGACTGAGACCATTATTTTTGTAATTGAAGCAACCCTTAAGGGCGTTTTAAGGCGCCCCGTCCTTCGATAACCTTTTATGGTCTCAAGGATATGAGGCACGCGTGAGGTTGCCAATGCAGAGGTTAGATATGGACCCGGGAAATCGACTGAGACCATTACTTTTGCCATTGTAGCAAACCTTAAGGGCTTTTTGAGGTGCCCCGTCCTTTGACCTTTAAAACGACCTTGAAGATGACCTTGAATGTCAAAATGAATGTTATGTTCGTGATCAGCGCGCCCGAATTGAACTTTAACCACACTGTGAAGCGAAGCAACCCTTAAGGGCGCCCCGTCCTTTGAGAACCTTGCATGGTCTCAGGTATATGAGGCACGCGTGAGGTTGCCAATGCGGAGGTTAGATATGGACCTGAGGAATCGACTGAGACCATTATTTTCGCTATTGGAGCAACCCATAAGGGCGTTTTGAGGCGCCCCATCCTTTGATAACCTATTATGGTTTCAAGGATATGAGGCACACGTAAGGTTGGCAATGCATAGGTTAGATATGGACCCGGGGAATCTACTGAGATCATTATTTGTGCCATTGGAGCAACCTTTCAGGGCGTTTTGAGGCGCCCCTTCCTTTGAGAACCTTTTATGGTCTCAAAGATATAAGGCACGCGTGAGGTTTCCAATGCGGAGGTTAGATATGGACCCGAGGAATCGACTGAGACCATTATTTTTGCGATTAGAGCAAAATGTAAGGGCGTTTTGGTCTAAAGGATATGAGGGACACGTAAGGTTGGCAATGCATAGGTTAGATATGGACCCGGGGAATCTACTGAGATCATTATTTGTGCCATTGGAGCAACCTTTAAGGGCGTTTTGAGGCGCCCCGTCCTTTGAGAACCTTTTATGGTCTCAAAGATATAAGGCACGCGTGAGGTTTCCAATGCGGAGGTTAGATATGTACCCGGGGAATCGACTGAGACCATTATTTTTTTTCTTCAATTGGAGCAACCCTTAAAGGCGTTTTGAGGCGCCCCATCCTTTGAGAACCTTTTATGGTCTCAAGGGTATGAGGCACGCGTGGGTTTTCAATGCGGAGGTTAGATATGGACCTGAGGAATCGACTGAGACCATTGTTTTTGCAATTGGAGCAACCGTTAAGGGCGTTTTGAGGCGCCCCGTCCTTTGACCTTGAAAATGACCTTGAAGATGACCTTGAATGTCCAAAAAAAAAATCGTGATCAGCGTGCCCCAATTGACAGGTAACCACATTTTGAAGCGAATCGCTACTCGACGCTGAATTCGAATCCGAATCCGACGCTAACTTCACGGACATGCTATGGTCGACAACATCAAAACAACGACTAAAATCCAATAGAGCTAGTAAAGAAATGTCTGATTTATCCATTCCCTTAATAGTTTCGTCTGTCATGGTCAGGAGCGCTGTAGACGTGGAATGGTTTGAAAGGAAACGATGCTGATCATTACTAAATAAACAATTATCCTTCATATATTTTGTGAGTTGAACGTGCACGATTTTCTCAACGATTTTGCAAATTAAACTTACAATTGTGATGGGTCTGAAATTCGCCGGATCCGAAGGGTCGTTCCTTTTATACAGCGGGAGGACTTCCGCCCTCTTCCAGCTTTCTGGCACGGTTTCCATAACAATACTGGTATTTATTATTCGGAGCAAAATCGGCCCACAATGCAAAAACTCATCTTCAAAATTTTGAGCGGAACGTCACCGTCAATGCAAGAGTTTGCATTTGGAATGGCGAAAATGGCGTTTTTAAGGTGATCCAATATCACCGGAGTCAGCGTCAGCGCACTAGCGTTAACACGAGGCAGGCGCACATTTAGTGGCTCCATACCGGAGCGCCGAAACTGGGACATAACGCTCTCCCTCGTTCGCCTGCCTATGTAACCGAAGTAATCATTGATTTCGTCTGTGGTCAAATTTTCCGGGTCAACACGATGACCGCGTTTCGGGGCTGAATTACCGGTTTCAGCTGGTGAAAAAGAGTTGCCGGTGACGATTCGTCAACCTTCTGCTTTATGCTATCTCGCATGTCCCTTCTGTTTGCCCTTTTTGCCTGAACATTGAGAACTTTGTAAGCATTCATGTCCCCAACAGTTTTCGCTGACCGTCTTTCATTCATCAACTCTAATGTTTCGTCAGATACCGGTGGAGGTGAAGGGTTATGAACTCTAAACCTGCGCAAAGGGGCGTGCTCGTTCAAATGTTGTATCATTACGTAAGATAAATTATTCCATTGCTGCTCACAAGAATCGCTACTACGTACAACAGAGTTCCAATCAATGACCCTCAAATCCTCTAGAAAGGCATGGGCATCGAAAGCGCGCCAGTTACGCGCAGTACGATATTGAGGTGCAACTTTTGCCCGCGGGATGGTGGTCAGCACCGACACACGCCTATGGTGAGCAGCACAATCACACATCTCGACAGTGACATCTGGTGGATTGGTTGCACAGCAGAGCGCATCAGACAGCATGATCACATCGATAATCGACTGAGTATCGCCACGGATAAATGTCGGCTCACTTACCTGGCAATGCAAGCCATATTTTTCCAGTTCTACTAAGCGCGAGTGAGCCACTGGGTTCGTTTTGCGTCCGAGTTCATGTCACCGGCCAGGATGATCCGATTCGAGGGATGAGCTGCGATGAGAGACTGAAGCTCCTCTTCTAGATGGTTGTAGTCAGTGTGAATTTGTCCGGGGCTTGTAGACGGCGGACGGTATAGACCGCCCAGTAGGGTGACCCTTTTCTTGTCCAGTTTAATCTTGAGCCATTATGGTGCGAGTCTCCTGGCGATGATTTTGTTTGCACAAGTCCGGCCTGAATCTCTTCTCTGATATAGATTGCTACGCCTCCCCCTGATTTCTTCTTGCCAATAAGCCGATCTCTCCTGAAGAGCCGGAAGCCAGGGACTTAGAGAACATTATCCGGTGTTGATTTCTTCATATTTGTCTCAGTAAAGCAAACTATGTCGGGATGATTTTGGTGAAGATCCACTCTAATATCTTGTAGTTTGGATGGTAACGTGCCAATGTTCTGTAGTTCGATTTTGATATTGTGATTTGGTCGGTTAGCCGCTCCCTGGGCCGGTGTATTGGCATCTCCACCGTCGGATTGTCCGACCCGACCGGTCCGCCAGATATCCAGTCTCGTAGGCGACCGACAGTGTCAGACACCGCGTTGGTGACAGCAGCTTGTCATCTCCACCCCTTTCACTTTCCGCCACTGTTGACGGCGGCTGTGCTGTGTGCCGGTGTCCGATATGGACGGGGATTGGCTGGGGCTTCCCCGACACCGTCCCGGGTCGCTGCACAGCAGAGGCGGACTCAGGCTCGGGCTCATCCGGTGTTGGTGGTATCGGAATGATCGTCCGATCGTAGGCTCCGCTGTCGGAATGGTGTCTAACGGTCGGTCCGGTGCGACACAGCTGGATTCTCCATCCAGCGCGCCTCCCCCTGCGGTGCCTGGCACCGCCATTGGCCGACTGTGTGATGACTCCTCGGCGGAGACACGTATGGCGGCGATGCTAGGGTACAGCTCAACTGGCGGTCAGTTGGATGACGGTAGATGTCGGTAGAACGAAGACTTGCCCCGGTGGTTGGAGCAGAAGCCATCCACCTCTTCCAGAACCAGTAGATTTTCAAAAAATGGCGCGTGAAACCTCCTTTGGAAGCGAGGATCAGTGAAAAAGCAGAGTTCTGAGTAAAAAATTCAACACTAACTGATCTGAAACTCATACCATGAGAATCACGGCACGTTTATGATGCGATGTGCACGTTTTCAAGCCACACCACTGTTGAGGACACTGTTTATGAACCAAAAAGCTACAGAGCTCGCACAATGGCGGCAGCCATAATCAGGCGTTCGGCCAAATCACTATACTATACTTGGAGGAGGATAGAGGAGGTTAGATGTGCCACTGGGACACTAACAGGCCTTATATAGTGCTACTATATAGTGCCATCTAGGGCCAGAATTATAAGTTGATGTGCGCACTGTTGCTCTTAGTTACAACACAGGGCGTATTTTAAGAGAAAACCACTGCGGGGGGGGGGGGGGGGGGGAACAAAATTGAGGCATGTTTTTGTTGCAAAAAGGTACCCCATTTTTTCCTCCACGGATTTGGGCAGGTCACCTCATTTTGGTATTCACTTTTCGAATTCACAAAAAATTATTTTGAGGACTTTTCCGAGAAAAAATATATTGTGAGGGTAAAAAAACAAACGATCACAAATCCGATATCGCCATTTGGAATGTCATTTCCTTTCTTTCGACGTTTTTTATTTGCAATTTGCTTTAAAACTCTATTTTATACGATTTCAAACATTTATTGTTTTTCCACCAAAAATGGAATGACATGACGGCATTAAAACGTTACGATCTCCCCAAATACTACATTAATTTTATGTAAATTTGGTGAAAAGACGTAGAATTCAGTCAGTATAAGGTACTGACAGTTTCACGTTGATATCACAGTTTTAAAGTTATTGAGAAAATCCGGGAGGGCGCAGATTCTACCCCCACCCAGTGGGGCGCGTGTCACCGGGGCTGCTTGAATTGCATCGGGTGCGCTGTTTTGTCTATCATCGAAAGCAAGGGATGCATAAAATCTTCAAATTCAATCACTTGAGAGAAGAAAAAAAATCTTCCGTTTTCATGAAGTTTTCTCCTAAGATCATTGTTTTTCACGTTCAGTGCAGGGAACACGCAGGGGGAGGGGATACTTGTATTGCATGCCCCCCCCCCCCCCAGATTCATGTGTGTGTGGGGGGGGGGGGGGGGGGGGGGCATTTTCCCCTGATGCCCGCCCCTGGATCCGCCAGTGGGGGCGGATACCATCCCCCTTAGTTTTTTTAAAAGAAATAACGGAAAACGACGCCATTTCGCTCCGCCATTTTTGGTACAACTGCTTGCCTATCAATTGCCCAAATCCTGTTACTTTGTTTACCTCGGGTCTCCTCAGATGACGTCACAAGTCAAGTCTAGTGATCCCACCTCCAAAAATGTAAGGTCGTGCCGCAGCCACATTGTTTGACCGAGCAGTTAGATACTCACACACACACACACACGCACACGCACACGCACACGCACACGCACAGTTAGCCGTGCGCAGCGCCCGGGTGCGCACGCAGCCGGCGGGCTCTCCCGCGACCACCTGTGTACCCGACCTTATCCAGTGCCCCGGGTGCGATACATCACAGTGAGGCAATGGCGTTCCCAACGCCATTGCCAGGAGGAAACGCGCCACTCGAGTGAGTCAGCACTGCTGCAATATTGCGACCATTGTCATCCAGTGGACCAGCCACCGCTCGGCCCGCCGCTGACTCCAGCCAGCAGGACTACCTTCACATGTGGGGTGTCCCGGCTGCAACAGCACAACTTGCCTATGATGACCACATGCAAGTTGTGCTGGGGTGTCCCGACTGCTGCATCATAGGAGCAGCAGGACTACTGATCAGAGCCCTGATCCTGCTGCACGCCCTGCACGTCATTCTGCATGTCGTCCAGCCCGGTCGGCGGGGCCAGGGCCTGGTCGGCGGGCCCTGGCCCCGCCGACCCGGCCGACCAGAGGCTGGTGACCGCCCAGGTGCAGGTGCCCGTGCACCGGGGCCCCAGCCACAACTCGAGCTACAGCGGCCACCTGCGCGCGTGACCGGTCCGGTAGGGGTGGCGGGTCACGCGCGCAGGGGCGGCCGAGGTGCCTCTCGGCGCCGTGGGCGGAGAGGAGGAGTCAACTGGCGCCGCCACAGTGACATCAGTCAGCAGAGGTGAAAAAAACGTCGCGACTGTCTCCCACCAAATTGCAAAAACGAAAATTTGTCTCCTTGTCCCTTGTAATGTCGAGTATGACACACACATGCGGAACTTTATATACTTAGGGGGATGCAGGTGCATCCCCAATGTTCTGATCTGCATCCCCAGTCTTTCATCTGCATCCCCAATAATATGACTTACTGTCTTGTCAGATAGGGTTAAGTGTTTTGGTCATTTTGGCTGGGGGAAGAATGAGACACTGTACAAATATACAGGGGCGTAGGATCATATTCAGTTGAGGGGCCTTCAGCCCCCTCAACTTGTGGCTCAGCCCCCAACTTGTCATTCAGCCCCCCAACTTTAAAAAAAGAAGTCAATGTTATAGATGCAACAACAATATAAAAGGAAAAGGGCACAGTACCAACACAACTGCCGGGTCAATGGTCATACACAATGGTCATACATATAGGTCAATGGTCATACACACTAAAGAACAGGTATCTTTTTTCAATTTCAGACACACAAAATGTCAATCTAGGTGCTTACATAAAACAAAACCATGAGCAAAGCAAGAATAGGTGAAGCATATTTCAGTTTTCACATTGTGCGTAGTTCTGGATAAGGACAGGTCACATATTACAATACACCCTTAAATTGGCCAAATGTGTTAAAATTTGAGTATGAATATGTTGGTGAAATTGACACTTAATGAATAATTTGACCAATAATATAAATGTTTTGTGTCTGAAAGCATACCATTCATCCTGAGCTGGAAAAAGAGCAGACATTATCATAGATCTAAACAAAATGGGCTACAAGTCAGGATTATCATTTTTGAGCCTGACTAACATTATTTGCACAAGATATACCTGGTAATGGTGTTGAAAAGTGGAGGGCCACATCAGTAAAGGTAATTTAAAATAAAATAGGCTTATTTTACACCAATGAAACCAAATTATACGAAAACAGCACAAATATTGAAAGCAATGCAAGATAAATGTGCCATATTTTGTCATGACTGCGCCGTATTTGTCTCTTTTATTATTACTAAAGTACTGCCTAGTTTTTTTTTTAAATTAACAAAGATGAAAGCATACTAAAATGCCGTTACTGCCTACTGCCTAGTTTGTTTACCTTGTGGGAAATATGGTGCATGTATTTTTTCTATTTTTACATCTCAGCTGTAATATGTAGAAGGACCGGCCCTGGACTATTGGCATCACCAGATATTTAAAGTTCGAGAAGAAGTATTTGTGGCAGACGTTCGCGTCCTAAGAAACGACTTTTACTAGGAAAAAAATCAATCATATTTTGCACCCCCAAAAATGCAGGTTTGGTGTCGAGGCGAGCCTCCGATTTCATCAACCTGCCCCATTTTTCCGAACCTGAAATATTCATATGTATCAATGTCAAGAGGTATTCAGTCCCAGGTTCCGGGAGCACGTTGTCCCCGTTTGCCCCCCCCCCCCCCGCTCCTCCTTGGCGACACCTATGCGCCACTGTAAAATGTAACGCATAACAAGTCGGCATAATCAGATTGTTCTGTTGTTTTAAAGATGCCTCTTACAGGGACAAGGGGCTAAGACCCCTTTGAGGTCAGTTATTTGTTGTAGAAACCGTTCATTTTGTTAAGCAAGGGAAATGTGATGGAGTAAAAGGTACCCAAAGACGAGAAAATCTCAAATCCGTAAACAAATATTACATAAGAGTGGTTACCTCAAAGATAAAGAAGTTTGGCACAAGATGAGGTATAAGGTGGGCAAAGAAAACGGATACGCTTGGTCAAACCGTTTTTATTTTTTAGTCATCGCTGAAAAACCTTGCAGATGTGCAAACCATAGGCATAGGAACGGAGGGAGGGGCAGGGGGAGGGGCGGTGGAAGAGGGGGGCAGGGGGAGCAGCTGCCCCCACTCAAGAAGTTTGGGGGAAATATATGGTTTTACCCAATGACCCCCCCCCCTTCCAACCCACCCCAAAAAAAGTTATAACAAACAAAAAAATATACCTATAAATTAATCCAAACGAAGAAACAAATAATGACACAAATAGTGAACATATTTGGAATCAGCACCCAAAAAAAGAAGTTTTTTGTTTGTTTTGTTTTTAATGGAGTCTACTTCAACTGCAAATTTACCGAAGCTGGGAACAAAGCAAGCAAATGCCTCTCAGAGCACATAGCAGCATGTTTCATTTTGGTTTATATATGTAAGAACAAAATGGAAGGGGGTGTTTACCTGCTACTGCATCCCCAACCAAAAACAAAAAGTTCCGCCCCTGACGACACAATATATAAATCACAAAAATAAAAAGTAGGTGCAAGGCCGTTTAAGTGTAGGTGGGCATATGATATGGTATGCCTAATACATGCGGTCACAGAATACGGCTCGAACTAAAAGCTGGAGTTTTCGCAGCAGTTGGCCAACAGAGACCACTAGTGAGCCAGGATCTATGACGTCACAAGGAAATATTTAGCAACCAACGCTAAATGTTTATTTGTTTATAAATAAATAAATAAATACATATTTAGCGTTAAATATACCATTTATATATGGTATATTTAACGCATTTGAAAATGGTATTCATAAATACCATTTGCTTGCGACGTCATAACACCCTGGCTCACTACCGGTCCCTGGCGGCCAACTGCTGCGAGAACTCTAGCTTTTATTCCGAGCCTAGAATACTGGTGAACGACGCTGTGAACACAAACCCGCTTCATCACAGATGCGCCAGATATGTACAATATGAGGGAGCTGAAAAATAATGCTGTATCGAGAGACGGACGTTAAGGGTCAAAATTCCCATGATGCAGCAGTAAAGAAAACCCTTATGAAGATTGTGCCTGTCTCGCCAGGTATTACCTTTTGCCCACTATTGCCTGTCTCTCAGCCGGTCTGTCTCTCAGAGGAAACAAGTACTAAATTAAATACCGTGAATGCTATGCTATAATTTATGAAGAATGTTCTGTGGTAGTTGTACGGCGGTCAAAGAAAAAACAGAAAATTGCTTAAAAAATACTTGTAATTAGCAGAATTATGTCTCCTGGCCGATGTTATTCTGTCTCCCACTCCAGTGGCCAAGTAAGCAGTTTTTTCACCTCTGTCAGTCAGAATGACCTCGCCATCGGACACCTCAACGTACAGTCACTCAAGAGTAAGCTACCAGACATTCGCATTGACATTAGCCACGTGTACGGCTTCGACCTGCTGACTTTGTGCGAGACCTGGCTCACTGCCAGTTTACCGGACCGCCTGCTCACAGTGGACGGCTATAAACTGCTGCGGCGCGACCGGCCAACCGACCGGAATCTGGCCAGGGGCAGGGGAGGCGTGGCCGTGTTAGTGCGTGAGCACCTGAGTTGCGAGCTCCTGCCGACCCCGGTGACTGGTGCAGCCAACTCTAACTTAGAGATTGTGTGGGTGCTGATCCGGGTCTCCAAACGCCAGTCAGTGTTGATAGCGTCAGCGTACCGAGTCCCGACTAACACTGTTCGCCAGCTCTCGGCAGATCTTGAAGATTTGGAGTATCAGTTGCAGTTTATGCTCGCGAATCACCGGCGTTCCGCATTTGTGTTCGCTGGTGACTTTAATCACTGCCTATTGAAAGCCAAACGAACCAATGCCGACGACCCGCTGTTGCGAATGTTCACTACGTACGGTATGCATGTAACCAACTCTGTGCAGCCCACCTACCGGCCAGCGAACAGTCTGATTTACTGGATTGCAACCAGCCGACCCGAGTCCGTGCGTCGAGCTGGAGTGACGCGCTGTCACTACGGCGGCCCGCACGATTTTACTCGGGCGGTCATGCGTCTTGGAGACCGTGTAACCGATTCTGGCGGATGTACGGTGGAGCGGCGCTGCATCCGTGAATTCATTCGTGAATTTTACCGTAGATTGCGATCGGTGTCTGCGGCTGGGAGCGGCCTATGTTGCCACCTGCCACTCTTTTTGCCGCGTGTTCTGTTTTACCGTGTGTATTTTTCATCACTGTATGTTTTACTGTTTTTATCCTATTGTGTATTATTAATGTAATGACGTGGATTCCACAAAAGCCATATTATGGAGGTTCCGAAATACATATCTGTATCCGTATCTGTATCTGTATCCGCAAGGTTGACGCTGCAGCATTTTGCCAACAGCTGTTAGATACCGACTGGACCCCAGTGTACCATTGTGTCTCACCAGACCAGAAGTGGCTGTCGTTTCAACAGATATTCTTAGATCAGTTGGATACTGTTGCCCCGCTCAAACGAATTCGTGTAAGACCTCGTAACTCGCAGCCGCTGACATACGAAACACAGCAGCTACTGCAGCGCCGCCGCGCGGCTCTGACCGTGCGCGACCGCGTCCAGTACAAGCGCGTGAACAGGCTGTGCCGGGCGGCTATCCGCAGAGACTGCCGGGCACTGTACCAGCGGGAGATAGGTCGGGGAGACCGCGGCAGCCTGTGGCGAGTTCTCCAGCCGATTATCGGCCGAAAGAAACAGCAGTGCGAAACTAGCGCATGCGAAATAGCGCATGCGCAACCAAATGTAACACCAGACGCGCTGAACGACTACTACGTTTCGGTCGGGCCGACCACCGCGGCTAGCGTGCCGGCACCAGCCGCGCCCGTTCCGACGCGGCTGCCGCGCATCAGCACTAGCGCATTAAAAGTTCACCCATTAATTTCGACTCGCTATGCGCAACGCTCGTGTCCATGAAACCATCAAGCTCTGTCGGCAACGACGGGATCAACGTCGCAATGCTCCAGACCTTTTTCTTTGGGCTGGCACACCCTCTGCTGGATGTGGTGAATACCAGCCTCGTAACCGGAATCGTCCCGGCACCCTGGAAGCACGCACTAGTGACGCTTATCCCCAAGGGGAAGGCCTCGAATAACCCAGCAGATATCCGCCCTATTTTGATTTTGCCAGCTATTATGAAGCTCGTGGAGAAAGTCGTACAAAATCAACTTACCGGCTATCTCGAAACAAACAAACTTCTCTCTTCAGCACAGCACGGCTATCGCAAAAAGCACTCAACCGAAACGGCGCTCCACGTCATTACAGACAAGGTGCTTCACGCCATGGACAAAGGCCAAATTTCGCTTCTGGTCCTACAGGATGTATCGAAATGCTTTGACGTGCCACATCAGAAACTTTTGGACAAACTATCCCTATATGGAGTGGACACCGACTGGTTTACAAACTACCTGACCGGTCACACACAGCAGGTTCAGATACGTGGGGCGGATGGCAAAAACATCAGATCGCGAACAAAGCCAAACACGCTCGGTGTCTACCAAGGCGGCGCTCTTAGCTGCATCTTATACATGATCTTTGCCAATGACATGAGCCAGTGTGTGCCTGACGACGTCACGGTCGTGCAATTCTTCGATGATACACAGGTCCTGATCAGCGGGCGAAAGCAGGACCTACAGCAGCTTACCGCCCGAATGGAAGCTGCGCTCGGCTCACTGTACCAGTGGTTCTGTCACAACGGTGTGAAACTGAACGGAAAGAAGACCCAGATGTTAGTCCTGGGCACACCAGCCATGCTGAGAGACTTACCACCGGTGACACTGAGTTTCTGCGAGACTTTGATTCCCAACTCGAGACAGGTCAAAAATCTAGGCCTCACAATCGACCGACATCTCAACTATCATAGCCATATAGACACCATGTCCAACAAATGCACGGGCATGCTCATCGCCTTGAGCCACGCGCGACACGTGATCCCGAACTCGTCTCTGAAAAACATAGTCCAGGCACTGGTATTGTCGATAGTGCGTTACTGCATAGCTGTGTACGGCTCGTGTGGCGCAGTTCAGCTGCACCGCGTCCAGAAAATCATCAACTTCTGTGCTAGAGTCGTGACCGGCCGACGGAAGTACGATCACATAACAGACGCCATCCGACAACTCGGTTGGCTTACTGCGAAACAGTTGGTAGATTACCACGCTGTGAGCTCTGTGCAGATGGCCATTGTAACCGGACAACCAGAGTGCATCAGTGACAGCATTTGGCCGCGGACAAACGAGCAACATAAGCATGCCACCAGACATGCTGACCGGTTCACGATGCCGCGAATGCGCACAGAGACGGGTAAAAGACGACTGTGCAGCAGAGGAGTGAGCACACTAAACAAACTAGGGATAGACCCAAGCGCACCGGCGTTCCGGACCAACCTAAAGCGCACGATATTGGATGGATAGAGGCGAAACGATGTCTGTGCAAACGACTGAACTGTGATGTGTATTGTACGTGTACCTGAATTTATGCACTTGTTTAAAAAAAAAACAGAAATGACGTGCAACAATCAATCAATCAATCAATCAATCAATCAATCAATCACACGCACACGCACACGCACACGCACACGCACACGCACACGCACACGCACACGCACACGCACACGCACACGCACACGCACACGCACACGCACACGCACACGCACACGCAGGTGCGTGGGAACTACTTTGAAGTTGGGGGGGGGGACGAACTTCTCGGCAATACTACGACACAAATTAACCCGCGCACTGCAGGGGGTTTGCGCCGAACACGAACTGCAGGGGGGTTAATTTCCGCCCCCCCCCCCGTGAGATCTCGAACACTACGATACATAGCGACAAGAAGAAAACGGCGTTTGATAGCTTGATACAAGTTCTATCGAAAGCATTTCAGTATTTTTTTTTTAAAGTCAGGTCAAAATTAAGGTCACCAGAGGTCATCGAAGGTCAAATTTTCCAGTTTTTTTATCTCCTGTTTCAGGACTTTGCTCCAGAAATTCCCATATATCTCAGAAACTATGCTAGTTAGAAACAGACGGAAAAAGCAAACGCCAGCCAGTGAAATTTTTCCATCGACCAAATGCCCTCAAATTTGATATCAGGTCAATATTTAAGGCTCCATAGGTCAAAAAAGAAAAGAAAAATGCTGTTTTTTGCAAAATCGTTTTTCGCTATTAACTTTTTACGTAATAACGATAACGGAAAACTGTTTACACCATTGTGTTTATATCGTCAATGCGCTTTGAATGATTTGCATGGTGACCTGGTTAGGTCAACTAAAAAATTTGACCTCAGGTCCAGAGGTGAACAAAACTGCTTACTTGGCCACTGGAGTGAGAGACAGAAAGACATCGGCAACAAAATGCCCAAGAGACATAATATTGTTAACTACAAGTATTGTTTCCAGTCATTTTCTGTTTTTCTTTTGACCGCCGTACAACTACCACAGAACATTCTTCATAAGTTATAGAATAGCTTTCACGGCATTGAATTTAGTACTTGTTTCCTCATCGGTTGCGAGACAGGCAATAGTGGGCGAAACCTGGCGAGACAGGCACGATCTTCATAAGGGTTTTCTTGACTGCTGCACAATGGGAATGTTGACCCTTAACGCCTGTCTCGCGAGCCAGTATTATTTTTCAGCCTCCCTCACACTGACATCCTATATTATAAAAGCAGTAGTGTCTACTTTCTTCAACACTAGCCTATTGTCGACGCGCTTCAACACTAGCGCCTATGGAAAAGCTTCAGCCTCACCTGTTGTCTCATTTCAGGATCTTAATAGCTCAGGGACTAAGGCACGCAGAGCGTCGTGACAAAAACTAATCGACTCGACTGGTGACTAAATTTATGAAACTTTGGGTCCCATCACGGTCGGTTGCGTCGTTTGTGCGTGGTGCCGCGTGCAAAAATGGTCGATTTCTCCATTGACAATGCACTAATTAGCGAAAACGCCGCGTACGAAATCATCGCCCAAACATTTTTGCATACCTGGCTGATATTTCGGCAACCACAAGTCGCACCGACAAGCTGAAAACACATAGGAAGAAGCGGCACACAATATCCACTGTCGGTCCATCTGCGGCGCGTTGCATGTGCAAAGTTAATCGCTAAACAGCTGCAATTTAGGCTTTTATCAAGTTTTTCACGATTCAAATCAGTGCTCGGAACCAATGGGACGTCAAGTGATGAAACTTTGCCAATGTGTAGGCCTATGCATCCTCTCTAAAATGCATGTACAAATTAACGTTCTAAAGAAATATTTCAGTGCTAAAATCCGCCTGGAACATACCCATTACCAATGTTTTCCAACGTCAATTTCGCAAACCGCCGTACCGTCAACAAAAAATGTGTTCTAAGCGATACAAATCACATGGCCGGAAAGTGCATTCAAAATCATCTAATACCCACCCAAAATGTATTCATATATACAAACATTAAGCTTAAAATGACAGATTCCCTAAAACGCTACAAGAAATATGCCGCGCTGACAAAATAACTCCCGACTGGAGAATGAGTCTTGGTTGCTATGGAGACCACCGTTGTTACGGCCACCGCCTGGCGCCGCCTTGCGGCCGGCGATAGAACTGTATATGTGCAGCCCAGCGTCAGTGGGACGAAAGCGGGCGTGGGTGGTGGTTGTGTTGCGCCCGCCCGCAGCGCTCGCCATCCACACCCACACCCAATTGAAGGCTATATACATTGCAGACCATATAAATTAAAGGACAAATACACACACCCGCCTAGAGGGTGAGAGGGTCACTCCCGACCGGAGATTGAGTCTCAGTTACTATGGAGACAGTCGCTGCCTGTATCCCGCTACTGTATCGATAATAAGCCTTTGCTACCATCGGCCGATATAGCTTAGTGCCAAGGCTTCAGACTTTGACACAGAGGGGCTCGGTTCGAATCCCGGCGACGGCCAAGTGCTTTTTCGACACGAACGAACGGCCCACCTGATCGGATTGAATTGGACGCGCCCGACACGCCCGACACCGCCCCGACACCGCCCACGCCCACCGCCCACCACACACCGCCCCGCCACCGCACACCGCCCTGCCACCGCCCCGCCACGACCCACCGCCCACCGCCCACCGCCCATTGCCCACCGCCCACCGCCCACCGTCCACTGCCCACGTTCATCGCCCACCGCCTACCGCCCACCGCCAACCGTCCACCGCCCACCGCCCACCGCATACCGAATACCGCCCACCACCCACCGCCCACCGCCCACCGCCCACCGCCCACCGCCCCGCCACCGCACACCGAACACCGCCCACAGCACATCGCCCACCGCCCACCGCCCACCGCCTACCGCCGACCACCCACCACCCACCGCCCATTGCCCACCGCACACCGCCCACCGCCCACTGCCCACGTTCATCGCCCACCGCCCACCGCCTACCGCCAACCGCCCACTGCATACCGTCCACTGCCCACCGCCCACCGCCCATCGCCTACCGCCCACTGCCCACCGCCTACCGCCTACCGCCTACTGTCTACCGCCCACCGCTCACCGCCTACCACCCACCGACCACCGCCTACCGCCCACCGCCCACCACCCACCGCCCACCACCCACCACCCACCACCCACCACCCACCACCCACCGCCCACCGCCCACCGCCCATTGCCCACCGCCCACGTTCATCGCCCACCGCCCACCGCCTACCGCCTACCGCCCACCGCCAACCGCCCACCGCATACCGCATACCGCCCACCACCCACCGCTCACCGTCCACCGCCCCGCCACCGCACACAGCACACAGCACACCGCCCACCGCCCACCGCCGACCACCCACCACCCATTGCCCACCGCCCACCGCCCACCGCCCACGTTCATCGCCCACCGCCCACCGCATACCACACACCGCCCACCGCCCACAGCCCACACCCACCCGCCCACCGCCCATCGCCCACCGCCCACCGCCCACCGCCTACCGCCTACCGCCTACCGCCTACCGCCTACCGCCTACCGCCTACCGCCTACCGCCTACCGCCTACCGCCTACCGCCTACCGCCTACCGCCTACCGCCTACCGCCTACCGCCTACCGCCTACCGCCTACCGCCTACCGCCTACCGCCTACCGCCTACCGCCTACCGCCTACCGCTCACCGCCTACCGCCCACCGACCACCAACCACCGCTTACCGCCCACCGCCCACCGCACACTGCCACCGCCCACCGCCCACCGCCCGCCGCCTACTGCCCACCGCCTACCGCCCACCACCCACCGCCGACTGCCCACCGCCCACTGCCCACCGCCCACCGCTCACTGCCTACCTCCCACCGCCCACCACCCACGCCCACCGCCCACGCCCACCACCCACGCCCACTACCCACCGCCCACCGCCCACACCACCCACCGCCCACCGCCCCAACACCCCAACACCGCCCCGACACCGCCCCGCCACCACCCACCGACCACGCCCACCGTCCACCGCCTACCGCCACCGCCCACGCCTACCGCCCCAACACCGCCCCGACACCGCCCCGCCATCGCCCCGCCATCACCCACCAACGCCCGCCACCGCCCCGCCATCACCCACCAACGCCCGCCACCGCCGCCACGTCCGCCACGCTCGCCTGCTATATAAATTAGCTGGCTATATAAATTGCAGGCTATATACATTACACCCATCTAGTCAATATAATACCTAGACAGCCAACTCGCGCGCCGCATACGCCGGACGGCCCGTTCCCACACTGTGTGGTGGCGTCAGCCGTCCTGGGGGCAAAACATCGCGGGCGCCATAGGGACCAATGTATAAATGGAAAATCTGAACGGCGCCCTAACTGGGCTACGCGTGGAAAAAGTGGTGCAAAGTAGCATCATATCATTCGTTGGAGATTCTAGATTGAGCCCAAACGAATTATAAGGTTCCACCTGGTCATGGAATTTCTGTAGAGCAGCTGACATGATCGGTTACCATGGCCTTATTTGGGGTGTACAACCACGTTATACAGTTCACTTTCCGTTGCAAATGCGATCTAAGCTTCATATACTTCATATACTAAGCTTAGATCGCATTCGTAACGGAAAGCGAACAGTATAACGTGGTTGTTACATCCCAAATAAGGCCATGGTAACCGATCATTGCAGCTGCTCTCCAGAAATTCCATGACCAGGTGGAACCTTATAATTCGTTTTGGCTCAATCTAGAATCTCCAGCGAATAATATGATGCTACTTTGCACCACTTTTTCTAAGCGTAGCCCAGTCAGGAAGCCGTTCAGATTTACCATTTATACATTAGTCCCTATGGCGCCCGCGATGTTTCGCTCCCCAGGGCTGCTGAGTTAGTGGTGGCGCCACCACGCAGTGTGGGAACGACCGGACGGCGCAAGATGGCTGTCTATAGGTATTATATGGATGTCAGTGCTCCCTCATATTGCACATATCTGGCGCATCTGTGATGAAGCGGGTTTGTGCTTCACAGCCAATTCACAGCGTTCAAATGTGTATTTGGCACATGCCTACGTACCTATTTTTTTGTGATTGATATATTGTGTTCGTAAGTCAAGTCAACATGGGGAAACCGCCGTCGCGTATGAAAGTACGCTGCGGCCATACAAGCTGCGATTTCCATGGTGAAAGAACGACCTTGAAAACGCAAATGAACACCAACCAAAAGGGATTGCCAATTTGAATTCTTCTGAGAAAAAAACTCTGGTTTGGGCAAGGGTGGAAAGTGTCAATCTTGGCTTCAAGGTGTGTCACATATGTCAGCATATTCGTGACTAGTGTGAGAAGAAATGGGAACTGCATTGCACTTTTGCCAGACAATCTTAAAGTTGGAGTTTCTTTCTAAATTATGAATAAGGGTCAACTGCTGTTACCCCAGAAATGTTCATAGAGGAAAAGGAGGACAAGGCACGTGTTTAGACTGAAGTTCTTCTCCAGCAGAGTGGTCAATCAGTGGAACAATCTACCACGAGAAGTAGTTGAAGCCACAACGACCAATATGTTTAAAAACAAACTTGACCAACACTGGGTCACCATTTCCTCAGCCTGACCTGACCAGTCCGCACCTGATTTTGTTTTGTTTTAAGTGAGCCCTGAATAGACCCTGTCTAACGTCAGCTTACTATCCTAAACCTAAACGTCCTAACCTCACACTTTTCTTGCTATCAGAATGTAAACAATATAGACACGCTAAAGCACTGTGCGTCAGTATTGTCTGCACTATTATAGCATGATTAGTCTGAGGTTAGCCGTTAGGACGTGTCCAAAGATTGGACTTTTACCCAACATCAAATCAATCTGCAAAGGTCTCAAATAAATCATCAGAACAAAGGCAAAATATTTCTTGCAACAACCCACAAGGAATGATGGGAAGAATTTGAAATCATTAAATATTTTAAACTGTGCTGAATTTAAAGACATGTATTCTTGCAATGATTGGTCAAATATCCATGCTGGTCCTGACTTGATGTTACAAAATAGTGATTAATTGTTCTCCTTGCTTGCTGATCTATCCAGGTATTAAGTCACATTTTGTATTGTGTATATTATTTGCATTATGTGTCGTTTGTTAGTTAACTGTCCCACGTAATGTGCTATATTTACTTGTATGTTGGTACTGCAAGGCAGTTGCTTATTTCATCAGACATGCTATACAAATAATTGTTGAAATAAATACACGAGCTTGCCAATGGAATGCTAATCTATACACTGCATTTGATTATGTTATTGAATTTGATTGTGTTTTTTATTTCACACTTGTGACACTTAGCTTTCAATATAAGTAATTTCCAATGTCACTTTGAGTGTGTCAGAATATGTAAAGCATATAATTGATCCACAGACCACAAACCATTTCTGACCATGTACACCAAGGAAGGTGAACATTATTTTGACATCTATGCTCAAGTGATCATTCTAAGCCCTAAGGCATGGGAGTCATGTGACCTTAGTTGTTGGAGAGCCATTGAACACCAATAATCATCACAAGCCCTAAGGCAACTTATAAATATTATCTAGTAATGTGAGTTTGGTGTATTGCAATGTTTCATTTGTCTAATGATTACCTTGCCCAAATAATCTCTTATTTTTATGTCATGTCAATTAAATTGCTATTTCCTCTCCCTCTCCAAAAATGTACAGTAAATGTGCAATAGAACATTTACTATTGCTTGAAATGTTCATGTGTGAACACTGGACATGAAATATGTGTGTATTCCTCAACATGCCCTGAAACAGACTCGGATATGTTTCCTTACAGTGTCCCAACATTCAATGTTTGCTTGGGAGTCAGAGTGGAAAATTTGAGCAAAAAAAAGACCATGAGAGTGGAAAATTATGTAGAAAATGGTACAATATTGATTTGTTTTGAATATGAAAAGCAGTAGTTTTCGTTGAAATCATGTACCTACTTTTAGTCAATATTTATGTCAGAATCAATATCACAATTCATAATTTGGGAGTGGAAAATTCACTCCTAAAATGGGGAGTGAGAAAAATAATTCAAATTTGGGCGTCATTTCCCACCCAAATCGACAAATTTTGGGACACTGTGACCTGACATTACAAGGGACAAGGAGACAAAATCACGTTTTTGCAATTTAGTGGGAGACAGTCGTGACGTTTTTTCACCTCTGCTCAGGTCAAGGTGAAGTGGTGTCCCAAGTAGGGATGTTGCATATGGGAAGACGTGTCTCGACGAGACAAACACATTGCGGTCTGTTTTACTTCTCTACCGTCATTATGTCGGGAGTTATTGACAAAAATTGATGGTGACCTCGCATGACCTAAAATGAACCCATATGGGTCACTGAACAAAACTTACACTTGGATCATCAAGAATATCCTATAATAACATGATCCAGAAGTAATTGGACTAATATAATGGATATCCTTGAAATAGGAAGCATTTGTATATTTTCCCATTGACTTACTTAGTATGGGGAGGTTACGAAATTGTCCTGACCTTAGGTCACCGATATCAAAATTCCGAGGTAAATGAATTGTAAGTACTTATGCCCCCATGACATCCTGTAAGGTTCAAACTGATCGGTGAGAAACTCTGGCTTTGGCACAACTGCAAACATTTTTGGATGAGCGAAAAAGCTGAGGGGTGGGGGGGGGGGCGGAAATCAACCCCCTCCTGGGTTATTACTAAAGAGCAGCAACGTGTGCCGCTCTCTTCCATGCCCAATGCTGCTTATTGCTGCTTATTGCTGCTTATTGCTGCTTATTGCTGCTTATTGCTGCTTATTGCTGCTTATTGCTGCTTATTGCTGCTTATTGCCAATAGTATGTCATATATTTAAGGACATGGGTATCCAGGAGTGTCGTTTTACTAACATGATTGGTAGGGCCCAACGACTCCATCGAAACCTATAACGTACCCTTAATTTGAGTTTCGCCTCAGATTTCAGGCACTTAATTTTTAGCTCCAGCCTCTAATAATTTTTTAATAGAAAATAAACAAGGTACATACATTTTGGTCACTGCAACAACATTACCGGATTCAAAATCATCACGGATGCGCATTTCGCGGGTAAAGGGAGAGGAAATGTACCCTTTTGTCCATTCCTGTGACGCACAGCCTTTTTCACATGGTGACCTGCTCAAGAGCAACTTTCCGATAAAACCGACACACAACCGGGACCGGCACAGCAGTACGCGGATGTAGGTAACCCAGTCTAGCATGGAATATTTCGTGTCTTTAACGGGGTGAAGGCGACGCATTAATATTTAAGTAAGCACATTTAATGAAATTAATTTAATGCACGCAGATCCAGCGAAGTAGGCAAAAATCCCCGGCCGAGCCTTTGACTCACTCGGCCCGTGCGTAGTCACGTATAACATGTATGTGTGGGACCCGCAGTTGCTATGGCACACACTAAGGTCCGGCTTCTTTTCTCCTCCAGCGTATGCTTGACGGCGAATGAAGAAACGACCATGTATGCATTCAACTTCATTACTGAGAGCTTCAAATTGATATATTAACGCATTGGCTCACCTTATCCATTGGCTGCTTTTAAGCAAAACTCCGTGTTTAGCGCTTTGCGGTGGTAACAACGGATTTTTGCTTAAAAGTAGCCAATGCGTCAATATATCAATTTGAATCTCTCAGTAATGCGGTTTGAATGCATATATGGTCGTTGGTTAATTCGCCTTCAAACATACGCTAGAGGAGAAAGAAGCCGGACCTTAGTGTGTACCATAGCAAAGCAACTGCGGGGGGGGGGGGGGGTACCTGAAGATGGGCACGACATCCAGCCTGCGATCACTGGAAATTACAGCTGTGTATGTGACCTACTTCGAAGCTGCGAATCATGTGCGAAAACGAATACAAAATGAGCAAACAATGCAACTGCCATCCCACGTCATGCTGTCTGAGCCGGAGCACGTCAATACGTCATGCTGTCAAATTTGCAAGACATGCGGTCAATGACCATCACTCGCGATAAACGATAAAAGTCGTCGGCAATATTTTGGCAGTGTTACAGTTTTGCTTTGTGTTTCAACCTAATTCATACTGCAGATCGGTGAAACCAATCAAGATATTCCAAACTTTCAAACTCATTGTTATGGTTTAATTTGAGTAGACGTACCGTTCTGTGATACTGCCCATGTGGAGTAGCAGAGAAGCGGTATCAGTCTAGGGTGCTTCAAAATAAAAATTGTGTATCGATGACGAGACATGCTCATCCACATCCACATGCAAGTCCATTTCACGTGCAATGAGGCCATGCAAAATTGTAGCTAATTCGGATGCCGTTTTTCCACCCAGAAAGCGTTCAAAATTTGAAATTTGTGGGGAAAGTAAAAATATACAAAATCCCCATCAAAATCACAAGCGTTATTCAATCGGTCTAAAAACGGTCAGATGAGATGCTTACATTTTCCGAGGACGCCTGTGCAAATTTAAGACGCGTTCTAGCAACGGTTCGTATGATACAGTCATCTTGACCTTTGGTGACCTCTGTAGCCTAAACTATCGCCCTGAGGCTGAGCTAATATTTAAGGACATCAAGCCGATTGCATTTCTCAAGAGCTTGCGATGTCTATTTTCTCTTTGTTCGTGGAGGAGTATACAGTTTTGCATCAGATGGCGTGATTATTGTTGGAGACTGGCCATTTCCCATGGAGACTAGGTGTTTTTAGTGAAATGTCAATAATTGTGCCAATATTTGTTATCCTTTAGTACAGTGCCTATGACAAGCTCCGCCACTTTGCAACACAAAATTGACTCGTCAATTTGTTTGTGTGGACCTAGTGCCAGTAACTGAATGGCAATTGTGCAATCAAAATAAAACACACTATAGGTAGGTACCTAGGTGAGATAGGTACTTATATCTCAAACCTTATCAGAAGTATCTGCCCCCTCCCTGATTTTCTCAATAACCTGAAAACTATGATAGATATCAACATGAAACTGCCAGTACCTTATTCTGCATTAAGTCTAAGTCTTCTCACCAACTCTCAATGCAATTGATGTAGTATTTTGGGAGATAATGACGTTTTAATGACGTCATGTCATGCAATTTTTGGTGGAAAAACGATAAATGTTTGGCAAATCGTAGAAATCATAGTTATTAAGCGAATTGCAAATAAAAAGTGAAATGAAATGAAATGACATTTTATTAAAAATGACTATCTCGGATTTCCAACAAAAAAGTTAACCCCCAAAAGAAAAAAAGAAGAAAAAATATGAATTTTAAAAGTGAATTTCTTATGCTCGAATACCAAAATAAGGTGACTGTCCCAAATCCGTGGAGGAAAACAAATGAGGGTACCTTTTTGCCACAAAAAAAAATATTATTCAAATAATAGAATAAAATCAATAGAAATAAATATGTAATAATAAAATATATAAAATAATTCAACATATTTCAAATTATGGCTTTAGAGTAGTACATTTATAGGACCTATGTTGGATATCCGATGCGCTATATCGACAGATAAGGTAAGCGAACCCGGGATCCTGTAGATCACTATACAACGGAATGCTGGGCAATCGGATTCCAGTGGCTTCTTAGTCATCTTCTTTAACCAGTTATGTCCTGTCATATTTGTCTGAGCAATGCCTGCGACTTTGGGCCGCAGCGCCTGTCATGGACACCTCAAGGCTCAATCAGTCAAATTGTCACAGATATTGTGCAGAAAACCTACCATTTGCATTGCTGCTGCTTTGCTGAAGTTGTGAAAGTTCTTCATCATCGGTACTAGCGTGGGCAACTTAATTTTCGCCTATTCGAAAGTCGTGTCTCCCGTCCCGCCCCGTGCATAAACGGGCGACGGGCCGCCGTATACTATCCGTAACGAAATAGGGCGGCCGAGCGGTACTATCGCGAATTAACAATGGTAAAATCGGCGAGACTCCTCTCCAGTACTTCTCTACTCCATGGTTTCAAGTAGTGGTTCTCGGCATCAAAGCATAGGTT